>BRDA01023848.1:0-12527 GCA_036984385.1 Crenuchus spilurus
TCTTTAAATAGTTTAGTTGGTATTGCATCAAGTGTGCAGGTTGTGCAGTTTGACGAGTAAATGAGTTTCTCTAATTCTAGTCGTGGAAGTGGGTCAAAGGCCTCTAATTTATCTTGTATGTTTATATCTACATCAACTATATCAGATGACAGACTGACTGGATTTATTAATGTGGTATTTATTGTTTTTCTTATATTTTCAATTTTACCAGTTTTTCCAAATATATTTCCCCATATTTAATGAATACAAGACATGAGTTGCTTAACCGTGTGTGTTTGCCTTCATTAGATTCTCCTCTTTATGATTCACTGTACATGTTTAACAGGAGATTGATCTGAAAATATGCAAGCTAGTCAAGTGCACACACTCATATTGTTGTAGTACATGCAGAATGGGGACTAGCACTGTCTTGCAGAAATAACCAGACATGTTTGGAAAAGATGTCTTGATGGCTTGTTGGCTTTTGCACCTTTTGCTGATGGCTTGGATGGTCCATTTCGTCATTTGAACAGAGAACTCAGTGTCAGTTTTTTCCTGAAAAATAGCTGAAATGTGAAGTCATCTCACTACATAAGACATTTCCACTGTCTTTTGTATCATCTTAGATGACCTCAGCTTTCTCCTTACGTCAAAGAGTTTCAGGTTGCATTTCTTCATGCAGCGACAGACTGTGTTAAGTGACAATAACTTTCTAAAGTACTCTCAAGACCATGTGGCTATATTTATCACAGTAGTATGAGAGTTTCTCATGGAGTGCCATCTGAGAAATTGAAGGTCAAACACGCTCAGCTGTGGGTTCTGGCCTTGCTGTACATGGACTGAGGTTTCACCAGATTCCCTGAATCTTTTCAAAGTATTGCAAATGGGAGATTATGAAAAATTGTTTGCAATCTTGTGAGAAAAGCTCTTTTTGAACTTTTGTTTTAAAAAGTTTGGCACAAAATGGTGAGCCAAACATGACCAATGTTTGCTTCCAAATATTTTGTTGAACAGCTGATTGTCAATACTGAAAGTCAGCTGTTATATTCTACTAGTGCCAGCACTTGGCATGTTGGTGCCCTAAGCACAAATGCTGTGTGGTAAGTAAAGGCTCGAGATAATCACAGATTCTTATTATTATTGCATTTTACGAATAGTCTTTTTCTGGAAATGGGTTTCTATATTTATTGGTGAAAATAAATAGTTTGAGTATTTGTGACCTTCCCTCTGATGGGACGTCCCAAGTCATGCTCCCATGTCTCGACACGTGTCTGTCTTGTCTTGTTACGTTCATTGTACCCACCTGTTTTGAGTTAGTGTATACCCTTCTTAAGTCATGCCATGTCATGTGTCTCGCGTCCGTCATTCTGTGTATGCCATGTTCATGTCGTCTGTGTAGTCATGCCTCGTTTGTCTGTTTATTTCTGTTCTCATAGTCAAATGTAGTTCTCAGCCACAGCTCTGCTTTGTTTTGTCTACTGTTAAAATAAAATCTTGTTTTGGATCCCACACCCTGCTTCCACTCCTCGTGTTACTCCCCAGCTTTACAGTATTATTAATAACTTACATCATTTACTGAAAAGTGTATTATTTTATTATACTTTAAGTTGCCCAGTTGTTTTTAAAAGTAATACACCAGCTGAGCCTGCACAGTACTGTCATTTTATCACAGATTATTACATTAATAGCATCCATCACACCACCCTTACCCATGAGAAAATCACTGTTCCACATGGCTTCTTGCTAGCTTTTGTGTTACTAAGTAACTGCAGTGTTATTTTATGTAGGACTGTGTATGAGCAAGAACCTGCCGATACAATATATATCATGATAGTGGTTTCAAATCAATTGAATATATCACAGTATGCAATAATTTGTTATTTTAAAATATTTTATTTTAGGAAAACAGTTAGGTTTGCTAATTCTAACATTAGCAATGTGACTTCCTCTATATGTTTGAGTGGAAGAGTCTAATGACTGAAGATAGATTGCAGCACTGCTATCTAGCAGGCACAACACAGACTGAACCACTGTCTGACACCAATTTTTGCATTTAAGCTTTTAACTAAAATTGATATATTTTTGAAAATCTGCATTGTTATTCAAGTTACTCAATTTTAAGTTAATAAACTTAATGTTGTGGTAAGTGTATCAATATTTTCTTATACTATAGTCACAAGAGCTGTAATGTGTCAGTAGTTAAAAGTAATTACTTTACTGTCATGTGTGCTGTTACACCCAGCAATGCTCATCAGCTTGTGTTACATGAGGACATTTCTGTGTGTTATTGTAGATAGACTACCAGTTCTTTTATAAATACAGATACAGATATACTTCATCACTTACAAATGGTCAATTACATCCAACTCTTATGGACCTGATAGAATAAGAGATGCTTTTAAAAGCTGTAGATTTAACACAATGGGTAGTGATTCAACAATATTAGTGAATGATTTCATCTGTATGGATTAAACCCCCTACCTTGCTCTAATATAACTCGCTGTAATGAACACTGAACCATCATAATCTGACACACTTTTAAGTTTATTGCAATATTTGAATGAGCCGGTGCAGCTATAATACAGGGCAGTCTGATGTAACTTGATCTTTTTTTTTAATGATTATGTCAATGGTTCAAACTGTTGGCTCTCCAGTACTTCCCCTGGTAGACAGAAGGTCTAAAACAGAGTATTAACATTTGTGCGTGAGGCCTTAGCGTGAGGTGGGTTTTATGCCTTTGTCAAGCAAATAAACATGGATAAACTCAGTTAATACACTTAACCAACAGCTGTACAGGTCACAAACCCTCAGGGGTGAGGACTCTTAAACTCACTCTTGACTCCCATAAACTTAACATTGTACAATAATCGCTCTCTCTCCACCTTTATCTAAACTCTGAACCTCTCTACCTATATCTATCCTTTCTCCCTCTCCATTCTCCCCCTCTCCATCTCTATCTCCTCTCTCTCCTTCTCTAACTCTCTGTACTCTTTCTACCTTTATCTCTACTTTCTTAATCTCTCTAACTCTATATATACTCTCACCCTCTCTTCCTCTCTATACCTCTATCTTCACTCTCTCCATTCTATACCTCTCTCTACTTCTATCTCTACTCTCCTTTTCTCCAATTTATCTCCCCCCTCTCTATCTACACTCTCTTCCTCAATCTACACTCTCTCCCTACCTCTATCTTCACTTTCTCCATCTCTATCTACCCTCTCTCCCCCTCTATACCTCTATGTCCACTCTCTCTCTAACTGAGAACTGAAAGAGTAGAATGTTAAGATCTAAAGTTTAGGTGTAGGTGAAAGATTACTCAGCTACAGTATTACATGAGTCAATGGAATGTCCCCACTAATACAGGAGCTGTGTGTGTGTGTGTGTGTGTGTGTGTGTGTAGGTGTGTGTGTGTGTGTGTGTGTGTGTGTGTGTGTGTGTGTGTAGGTGTGTGTGTGTCTTTCACAGTTGAACTGTGTAATTCCTGAAACGCAACCTCAAATCACTGGAAAAGATGAAAAGGTTACATCAGCTCATCCAGCTTTGAAGAGTTACTGTCTTGGTTTCTGTTGCTAACACTGTGACCCACATACAGTCTTTCCCAAACTTTCCCCACAAGACTAACAGCATGTAGCAACTTTCAGTGACCTAGGGCCAGCTCTAAGAGGAACACAGCATCCATCTCGAGGTACTCTACTCATAATAAAATTAAAAAGAGACTACTGACATGATAAAAAGAACATTTATATTATCACTCAGAACAAAGAAAATAATCTGTAATCATTCACCTTAGTACACATTAGCATATATTCATTTTCAATCCTTTTGTTTATTGTACATTTAACAGCAGTTAGTGTGAGTATTAAGCCCCTGGTTAAAGATATGTACTCAAAATAAGCCTGAGGTTAAAGAAAGCTTAAGCTGAATTTAATAGATATATAACTGAAAACTATGTAGTTTTCAACAAGGTGTGCATCTAGAAAGCCTCTTCTAATAAAATTTTCCCCTGTAGCTGTGAAGGATATTTAATGCTCTGTATACACGTATATACAAAAGTATTATGTTTTGCATAATGAGTCTGAGTCACAGACAAGTGAGTATAATAAATGTGCAGATTTTACTGAGAAGACAAGAATGTTTACAAAGATCGATAGAAAACAGAGTGAGGGTTCATCCACAGAATCAGAATCATAACAGTAGTCAACGCAAAAAGGGTCAAAAATCCTGACAGCTGAAGAATCATGATCTAGAAGTGAACAGAAATGTTTGTGTAGAAGTGAGAGAGTATGGGCAGGTGATTGGGCTGCAGTGTGCAGGTGAGCATAATGAGCAGCTGTGGCAGTGATCAGATTTCTGGGATGAGGACCTCAAGTGACCAGAATGGTGAACTGCAGTAGCAGTACTGATGGAGAAGATGTGTCAAACTCCAGTCCTGGAGAGCTGCATTCCTGCACAGTTTGGTGATCTTCCTGATTAAACACACCTGATTCAGCAGGTAATTACCAGCTTTAATTGTAGTGTCAGAGATAAATCACCAAACTGTGCTGGATATAGGCCCTCCAGGACTGGAGTTAAACACCCCTATGATAGAGCTACTGCAGAACTATGGCATGTCTGATTATGATGATGAGTAGTACTTGAAGACTAAAGGTGTCAAAAATATTCACATTCATTACTCAGGCAGAAGTATAAATAATAGGGTTTAAAAAGACTTTTATAGTATCAACTTATGCTTTTTATTCAAGTAAAAGTACAAAAGTACCTGTTTCAAAACTACTTAAAGTATAAAAGTAAAAGCGATGTAAGGAAAACAAATGCCAAAACTTATGCTGTGCCACAGGGGCATAGAGTGCACTACCCCACCCTCCACCCACAAAATAAATTTTTTCTAAAAGCCATAATGACTATAATGTTATATTAAAATGGTAATGTTGAATGTTTTGGGATGTACTGGCTACCTGTTTCAGCTGCATATATACCTCTTGAAATTGAAAACATTTTATTCATTTCACATATATTAGCGGACCATATATGTGTAGTACTGAGCTTACTGGAGAGTGACGAGACATGTGATGTGCAGGTGCGATGGATCGCTTACCAATAGGGTATCAGAATGGTATGTGTTTATACTTATCATCCATCCATCCATTATCATACCCGCTTAATCCTTATCAGGGTTGTGGTTAGTCCCCTACAAATTCACTTTTTCTGGATGGCACAGTTTATCTGGATAGGATGTTTTTTGAATGATGACAAACCAAAATGAAATGCATAGAAATAACGAGGCTGTTTTTAAAATGTAAGGAGTAGAAAGTACCGATAACTGCATGAAAATGTAAGTAAGTAGAAGTAAAAAGTCATCTGAAAATAAGTACTCCAGTAAAGTACAGATAACCAAAATCTGTACTTAAGTATAGTAACAAAGTATTTGTACTTTGTTACTTGACACCTCTGTTGAAGACTGGATGCTCTAATGTGTTTAGAGAAATGTTCATTTGTTGTATAGGCTAACGCTAATGTTTCTCACTTGTACATTTTTTTAAACATCAGTCTAGGATTAGCATTTTACTATTTTTTTTAGCTTATTCCAGAAATATGTGGCATGTGGTTTATTTTAAGCAAAATCTTTCATTTGAATAAATTTGCAAAAATTAACAACCTGAATAAACAGAACTTGATTTCAGCTTTCATATATGACATTGCATGTATCGTCCAAAATAAGAAATTAAAGAATCTCTCTATTCAAGTAATGGATGACAGACCCTCTAGCATGTCATTATTTGAGGTTATGGACATACTGGTGGTAATTATAATGCACTATTGGTCTGGAGCCCTACACTGTAGCCTCTGTACTAGTACAACATTAATTACACTAAAGTAATATAATCCTGTTTATTGCCATAGCTGTTATAAGAAAAGCCATGTGATGATCATCATTATTTTAAAACATTACATTTGTGATAGTTAGAGATAGAGAAGAGAGAAGTGCATCTGACCTCATGGCCCCAAGAGGGCTGTTTCAGATTTTTGCACAATACAGATGGGTCATTCAGTGTCAGAACACTGAGCTTGAACACAACTTGCCACACGTCTAACAGCCTCTGCACTGTATGAGTAAGCACATACCAATTGGGCAGTGATGAAGGGTGTTCTAAAACTTTTGGCCAGTAGTTTGTGTGTGTGTGTGTGTGTGTGTGTGTGTATATATATATATATATATATATATGTATATGTGTGTGTGTGTGTGTGTGTGTGTGTTATTGCAATATTTGTCAATATATAAAAGTCTTTTCACTTCCACAAATGAATTTTATTTTAGCGGTTTGGTCAATAGGATAAAAGCATTTTCTATAGGATGAGTTGTTCTGGTACAGATTATATTAATGCAGCTGATTTTATGAATGTTATTTGCTTCTAATGAACATTTTTTACCAAAACACTCCCACATACAATGTAATGCTATTGGATGGTATAAGACTGATGGTAAATGACTTTCATTGATGATATATGCTTTCTATAGCTGTCTGTCTTTCATAAAAAGAATAATGATTGTAAACAGTGTTCTGCATTAGCTCACTCTCTTTACTGCTCATGTTCTGTGTGAGTAGGTATGTGTGTGAGTGATTTTAAGCCTGCAGCTTAACATTCCAGTATAATTTATGATATGACAGAAGAGCTTCATCACAGGAAGTAGGGATTAGACAAGCCTTAAATAACCTGAACTCTGTAGTTCTCTCTCCCATCACTACTACCATGCAATGTTGGCTTGCTCTCAGGCATCTTCCAGCTGATCCATCAGAGCTGGGGTTCCTGCGCTTTCCTCCAAGCACATTGGCTGCTCAGAGATGATGTATCAGCAGCAGTTGGAAAAGAGGAGGTGGTTGGATTCACATGCATTGGAAGATATGCATATTGCAAATGATTGGGAGAGTCCTAGCTGATAGGTGGGTTGATTGGCTACTATTACACTAAGGGGCAAATGGGTAAAAAAAAATATATATATATATATATATATATATATATTTAAGTAAATTAAGCACATGCAAAATGATATCAACTTTGTTGCTCTCTCTAGTCAAGTGATTATTTAGGGCACATGTGTCAAAGTCCAGTCCTGGAGGGCCGGTTTCCTTCAGAGTTTGGTGATCTTCCTGATCAAACACACCTGATTCAGCTCAGCAGGTAATGAGCAGGTTTAATTGTAGTGTCAGAGCAGAGAAATCACCAAACTCTACAGGAATCCGGCCCTCCAGGAGTGGACTCTGACACCCCTTATTTAGGAGATGCATGTTCATTTTGAACAGCAACAAGATGTACATCCACAAACATTGTGCAAGGTCTCTGTTTTTTCTTGACTGGTATGGTATGTGAAACGATAAGATATTCTCAAAACAATACATAGTTGGTGAACATACAGTAAGTGTTACATTACAGCAACACTATACATGGGCCACTGTTCATGACACCTTTAAACTGGTATAAATGTATGTAAACAATTAAGTCAATTCCAACAGGCATCATTTATCATAAAGATGACTTCTGCCAGTTTTGTGTGGGCTCATATGTGTTTAAAGGGTTAAGAGGAAGAATACTTTTATAGCGACTGTGGAGGTGTGGAGGTGGGGGTGTGCAGATGTTGGTCAGTAGACTTGGCCCCCTCAGAGTGTTCTAGTGAATAAAAATCCTATAACACTAGTAGACCATGTCTGGAGGGTAGAACCACAGTGGCTTCCTGTCAGCCTGTCTGTGTGTCAGACTTTTTACTTTCACTTAAACAAACATGTTGAAGTCCACTGCAAGCCAAACTGCATAACACTTCCCTCAGACCATTTA
Source organism: Crenuchus spilurus (assembly GCA_036984385.1). NCBI lineage: Eukaryota > Metazoa > Chordata > Actinopteri > Characiformes > Crenuchidae > Crenuchus > Crenuchus spilurus. The sequence continues at coordinate 7,810 of BRDA01023848.1, forward strand.
CAGCCTGGTAGAGGCCACAGAATGAGTGTCCAAAACACACTGAACTCTTCAGCAGGATGGACACTCAGGCCAGGCCAGGCCAGTCCAGTCCAGTCTGAGGGAGAAACTTGTATATCAAAGCATATGCTGAGAAAAACAAAACCACTTGATGTAGATGTATCCATTGGTACCATATGAATGAAATATCATCAACCCAATTACAGTAAATCTGCAGATGTAATATAATTTAGTCATATTAATTTCATTCACTAAGATTCCCATCACATCAAACAGTACAGTTAAAAACTAAATGAGGAGAGCTGCAATAGCAATAATCATGCAGTGCTAGGTAATGTATATGTTACAACTTAAAATTTAGTATATTTTTGTCAATAAATAATGCTGATCCTAAAGATCAGAGATAAACATTTGGGCTGAATCTTAAAATTAAAATCGATATTTTAAATGATATTTTACTGTCTAAACCAAGAGCAACAAGCTGAACTTGGAAACCCCACCCAGATGGGGACTTGAACCCAAGACCTCTTCACTGAGAGGCAAACATGCTAACCACCAAGCCACTGTGTCACCCAAAATTAACAGCGTAAAATTTACATTTTGGTTTTAATCTCCCAAATTACAAATACAAATGTTTAAATTTTTTTGAAATTTTGTTATTTATAGAATTTGGTGAAAAGACCAAAAATATTGTGGTATATTCAAACATTAATGCAAAGGAAACACATACATAATGATTTAATTCATCAACAAACCCCACAATACTAATGTTTTATCTATAAGGAGTTCAGAAAGCAGTTTTTGGTGAATAACTCTGATTTTGCATACCATCGTTACACCTTGTGTGACTTTAAGTCACCCCTGGCACAGACATTGAAGCAGCTTGGCTTCGTTTCGCTTGTGTTGGTCCGTCTTTCTTTTGATCACATTTCAGTGGTTTTCTTTGGGGTTCAGGTCTGGAGATTAGGTTGGACATTTGAAGTGGTCTCTAATTTTTTTTCCAGAGCTGAATTTATACACACAAAACTAAGCAAAAAAACCTCATTTCCCGTACTGAAAAAAGCATTGTGTCACTGCTCAAAATCTCCAAAATAGTGACTATGCAGAAGACTTATCTACTGTTAGATTTCTCAGTCACTTTTGATCATTTCTATTGGTCCATTCATGATTCATATTATGTAAAGGGTAGCTACTCTCTTCAAATGGTGTACAATAAATATAAGATATTGAATTATTTGGTTATTGAGACATTTGAAATGATTCTTTAAGTTCTTCACTTTGTAGCTGGTGAAACTTTTATGCATTTAGTTGCATGCAGTATCATTTTGAGTGACTTGACCGTTAAACACACTCTGCATTATGCAATCTAAGTGCAGTTTAGTTTCATTTTTCAAGCAATCAAAATTGCTTAAATGTTGAACGGTGTAAAGCCAGTCTCCTGTCCACATTCAAGCATGTGCAGATTATTACACAAGAGATGCCAAAGAATGGAGTATTAATACACATCCAAACATACAGAGTCTCAGGGCAGGGTGTGTTTGTGTCTGTGGTGGGCTAAAGATGAGGTCAGTAACTTGAGGCACTCATTCACTCACACACACACACACACACACACACACACACACACACACACACACACAGGGCAGAGTGAGGCAGACCAAACTGGTTCTGAACTGGCCAGTCAGACTGAAAGTAAGCCAGAAGAGTAACCTAGGGTTTTTATTTCAGGCTCTGAACGGGTGGCTTATTACTGGGCACTCAGACGTGTACACACCAGGAAAAGAAGCTCACAGAGAGTTGTTTGGGGGGGAGGTTGTCTGAGCTGACCAGGTTCTATTCATCCAAATGTTCCCATCATTAGCAAGTTTACTTCTTTTCTTCTCTTGATTGTACATCAATGACAACTCCAATCAGTACAGATTGTACAGCTGTGGAAATGATTGGATTTTGTTGTGACTTCAATGTCTCTCTCTCTCTCTCTCTCTCTCTCTCTCTCTCTTTCTTTGCATGTCTTTATGTCTATCTTATCTTTCTCTTTCTCTGTCCCTCTCACAGTGTTCCTCTCAGCATTTCTCAAGCCCTCTTATCCAGAGCAAGATATCTAAGTGCTTTGTTGTGGATATAGAAAAAGTATCTTTTGCTAGTACAAAACACACTTAAACTAAAATACTATCAATAGCTTCTGAAGGCCCAGATAGGAAAACCTGCCAGAAGAGAGTTGCAGTAGTCAGGCAATTAGTCTGTGCCATTAAATCCTTACAACTGATCCTGATTGTTGCAGCATGGCTCATCTTCAACCTTCCTAAGTTCACTCATGTCACTCCATTGCAGCCTTCCCTTCACTAGCTCACTGTAGCTGCCCTCATCAAAATTTAAAAACTTGATGCTTGCATACAAAGCCAAAACCATACCAGCATTTTTATGCTTTATATGCTCATGATCAAGACTCAATCCATACTTCACACAACCACACTGATTTCTGCATAGTCAGTCCCCTTGTGTAGTGGAGGAGGCCAGAGGCTACTCCAGGCTGCAGTTAGAGCAAAGACCATGAGGCACCATAATACTCAAAAGCTGTTATTCCAACAGTGCAGTGCCCCTTAGAATTTGGTTCAGGTTGGCAATGGTCAAGGAGATTTGGTGGACTAGTGCATGAAAATCAGCTTTTTCTGTAAATGACATAATTGTGACGCATGTCCCTGTGATGCATGCTTAGGGACTTGATACATAAGATCTCTAGAGAAAATGAGGCTCTAGAGTATCTACAACATTCTCAAAGTTCAATCTTTAAGAGGATTACAATTAATTTAATTAATACACGGAATGCTGCCTTTTTCCAGCTGTTACTGACCTTTATAACCTGCACTTTATCTGGTGGTAAATGGACCTTCTACCACAGCTGTTTAATCTGAGGTTTTTAAGTAAGTAAAATTGGTTGCTTTTGGCAATTGTTCTGGTCTAGTTATTCTCTTTGAATGTCTGAAATGGTCGAATGTTTGCTCCTAAGGTATTTTTGCCTGTAACTTATGTTAGGTTGGCATCTGAAAGACATGGCATAGAAATAATAAAAATGTTTCAGACTGTGGTGTATATGTGAATGATATAGCTGTATTATTATTTCACTTATCCATTCTGAGAAGTTTTGATCCCCCCCTTCTCTCACCCCTGTACTTAAATAATGAGTCTCTCTCTCTCTCTCTCTGTCTCTCTCTCTCTCTCTCTCTCACACACACACACACACACACACATACACACACACACACAGTTGTTAGCTCTGTTACATAAGCCTGTTGGTCTGATCTCGATCATGTCTAATAATGGTGAGTATTATTTTTATACCTGTAAACATGCCAGGCCAGGCTGCTGACCCTATCAACTGGCTGCATATCAGGTGATGCCTTACTGGCACCAGCTGCTCATGGAAGGAATCAAGTGTTAAAGTGGAAGCATGAAGTTTTTGATTTTCCTCTTCCTCTTCTCTCATTATTACTGTAAGAAATCGACATTCTATGGAAATCCACATCAAAATCTGTCACATCTTTTGTCTGAAGTATCTCTTGTGGATCTGGCACCAATATACAATATAGCTTGCTGGTGATTGCTTTAGATGTGCATGTGTGTGTGTGTGTACTAGATATTCACAGACAGATGTCTGTAATACTTAAAGTATCCCATAAATATACCCTCTCATATTAAGAGGTGCCAACAACTATAAATAAACATAGCATGTGTGTGTGTGCAGATGAGTGTGTATATTTCAGTGATTCAGTGCTCACAAACAGCTGACTACAAAGTCAGTCTTCCTAAAGTGAACATTAAACATTAAAGAGAACAATATGATGTACTTTAATTGTGCACGTGTCACATACTTTTATAGCCACTGTATATGCACACCTGGGGTTAGTATTACAAAACCAACCAGCTTTAATGTACTTAATCAGGTGTGTGTGTGTGTGGTGTGTGTGTGTGTGTTGGCATGTCTTTTCCAACATCATTTTCAATGATCCTGCCAAATCAGTGTGATTATGAAGCTATGAATACTGTCAGTATAAATATGAATCAGTATTCATTATTTTAATAAAAATATAAATTGTGTACTGATAATTATTTGCATTTTTGCACATTCCTAAAATGTCTGCTGTTATAATATGATAATTCACTATTTTGCATTTCTTATTGTTTTGCAAACAATACACTGTATTGTTTGTTTGATGCTACACTGTCATCTTTGGTCCTCTCCTTCATCCTGAGCTATATTGTGGTATGTCCATTATATGTACTGTATTGCATTGTATTGTTTGCATTTGTTGCAAAATAGTTTGTTTTGAGCACTGTTTTCTACAATTGTGTTCTTGTATATATAGCTGAAATTATAATAAACCCACACTTGACATGAATAGCTGTAAATACTATCAGTTTAAATATGAATCAGCACGATTTCTGTCTGTATCACTTTGTATCATTATGAATACTAGGAGGTTGAATACTAGTGATTTGATGGCATTTCATTTCAAGTAATGAGTGTAAATGTAAATCAATATGAATATACAAACCGGATTCCAAAAAAGTTGGGACACTAAACAAATTGTGAATAAAAACTGAATGCAATGATGTGGAGATCAATAGAACATCTATTATTTTATTCAGAATAGAACACAAATCACAGATCAAAAGTTTAAACTGAGAGAATGTATCATTTTAAAGGAAAAATATGTTGTTTC
>BRDA01023851.1:0-14210 GCA_036984385.1 Crenuchus spilurus
TGCAGTAAGCCTTAAAAGCTTTACTTAAGCATTTAAAATGGTTTTATTTGAGAAAAACACAAATGTTCACTATACCACGTTATAAACTGAGAAAGTCTGAAAATGTCCTTATATCATGATTTTTTGACTATACCACCCACTATTAAGTCACCGAGCTTATATGCAGTACTGTATACTGGCTACTTTTCCTCTACAGCTGTAAAGTATACAGTGGTAACCCTACTTACGAGCATCCCTACTAACGAGTATTCCAGGTAACGGGTCGAGATCTCGGAATAATTTTCTTCCAGGTAAGGAGTAAAATTCCAAGTAACGAGTAGCCTAAATTTGTTCAACTATGCCAACCACTAGGGGCGCTGCGGTCGTAGCATCCCCTAGATGCTACCGTAGAAGAAAAGGTCAGTCATTACCTTTGACCGAAAGTGAAAGTGCTAGTGAAAGCGACGCTAAGGTAGCAAAAGGTAGTGAACAAGAAAGTTAGATACATTTTACTTTTACTTTTCATATGATAAGTGTAACCATGCCATACACGTATGCCCGTCCTCCTGTCCTCCTTAGCCGCCAGCCTACACGAGCGTCGTCATCGTCTCGTTTATGTTTTAAAAAACCCATATAAACATATTATTTAGCATATTAAAGTATACTGTATATTGGCTGGCTGACACGGATTAATCAGTTTTACATGTATTCTTATGGGGAAAATGCATCCAGCTAATGAGCTAACCAGCTAACGAGCTCGGCTCCTGCACGAATTAAACTCGTAAGTAGGGTTACCACTGTATTAATTTTCAAGAGGCATATATGCAGCTGAAACAGGAAGCCAGTACATCCCAAAAATGTCAACATTACCATTTTAATATAACATTATAGTCATTACGGCTTTTATAAAAAATGTATTTTGGGGGTGGGGGGTGGGGTAGTGCACTATATGCCCCTGTGGCACAGCCTAAGTTTTGGCATTTGTTCTCCTTACATTACTTTTACTTTTATACTTTTAAGTAGTTTTGAAACCAGAACTTTTGTACTTCAGTAAAAAGATTAAGTTGATACTTCAGCTTCTATAAAAGTCTTTTTAAACCCTAGTATCTATACCTGAGTCATGACTGTGAAGACTTTTGACACCTTTGTTTATTTTCTGGTCTTTAAACAGTTATTTTCTTTTTTTAAGCAGCCTGTGCTGACAGCAGCAAAGGGTTAATTCAGGCGAGCGTCACTGAAACTTTAGCACATTTGCTTAATTTGAAGCAATGACTGTTGGAAGAAGGTGATGCAACCAAATGAGGGGGCGCAGTGACTTAGACTCGGGTCTCTACTGCTCCAAATTTGACAAGATGGTGGTGATATTTTGCATACATGTCAATCAAGTGTAAACATGACACCCATCTATATGTATAGTCTACCCTTCAGTTATAGGACCAGCTGTGGCCTAAAGGTTAGAGAAGTGTGGTTTGAGATCGAAAGGTTGGTGGTTCAGTTGCAGAACACAGCTGAAGTGCTGACTGAAGTGTTCTTAAGCAAAGCACACACACTCCCAAGGTTCTGCTGATAATGGGGCTCCACAGTGCTCCAGGCACGTATGTGCTCAATGGCTACAGTGTGTGTCTCACTAGTGTGTGTACACCTGTTCACTTCACTGAAAGCATGAAGATGAAAGACAAACTCATCTGTGTGTCGAGCTGTAGTGAATGAGTTAGTTCTTCCTTCCTTCCTTCTTAGAAAGTAAAGTCTGGACCTACTGGTGTTACCAAAGAGCTTAACAGTGTAAAAACAGGAAAGTTACATCAAAGTTGTACTTAAATAACAGAATAAACACAAGCAGCAACCGTCTCTGATATCTTAGGCTTTTTAGAATCATTTTATTTCTAGAATTTGCCCATTTTTCCCCTCCCAATGTGGTAGTAGCCAATGAATCCATCCACTAGGGGGCTCTCCCCATCACTTTGCACTAACTCTAGGAGGGTGAAGATGAGCATAAGCCGCCTCCGTTGCGTGTGATGCAGTCACCACCTCTTTCCTAACTACCACTGATACACCGTCACTGGGGAGCCAACGCGGTCGGAGGAAAGCGCAGGATTCCCAGCTCTGAATGGACCAATCAGTAGACGCCTGAGCCAGCAGACATTACAATGTGTGAGTGATAGAGAGAGAGAGCGCCATCTACCCACCCAGAGAGAGCACTGCCAAGTCTCGGGTCCCGGCTGTTATATGACCGGGATTCAAACTCGCAAACCTCTGGTCATAGTGTCAGCATCTTAGCCCAAGTCAGCACTTATAAATGAAAGCACTTAGCATTTTAAGATATTCCTATAATTACTACAGTTTTAAACTTCAGGTAAAGAAAAGCAAATCTATTTTAAGCATGCTGCTGTTGAAAATGGAAATGCCTCTGTGTTGACATGCTGTGGAACTGAGCTAATTATATCCCCGTGTTAATTTAATTACTGCATGTAGCAGGACGAGTCAAACTTGCAGCTGTTAATACAAAACATCATTGGCAGGATGTCCTGTAATCTGAGGTCTGTATGTTAATCAGAATTGGGGGTTCATAGCACTGCAGTGTTTTCCTGCTGATGAAGGACTTGATCATTAGCAGACATGTAGATGTATCCACACACCACTCCTAATAAGCTATTTTAGTGATTTTTACAGGTGTCCAAATGTGCACACAACACTATTATAATATTTAAGATGCAAGATTTCAAGTGTAAGTCATTTGGTCATCATTCAGCAGTAGAGCAGAAGAACTGCATTCTCTGGAGTGATGGAGCTCCATCCAAATTACTTAAGGATGATTTTAGAGGAGTTTGGGATGTTGAGTTTAGAAGAAGTCCAGGATGCGCAGGTGTCTACAAACGTTTGGACATATAGTGCATGACAAAGGCAGGTCAAAAAGTTTCAGATATTAACAAAAAAAAAAAAAAAGAAAATACTAAGGTAGTTCATATACAGTACCAGTCAAAAGTTTGGACACACCTACTGGGCATTCAGTGGTTTTTCTTCATTTAAAAATTTTCTGTTGTAGATTAATACTAAAGTCATTCAAACTATGAGTAAACACATCTGTAATTATTTAGTAAACAAACAAGTAAACAAACCAGAATATGTTTATATTTGACATTCTTCACAGTAGGCACCTCTTGCTTAGATGCAGCTTTCTTGGCATTTTCTCAGTCAGCTTTATGAGGTAGTCACCTGGAATGGCTTTCAGTTAACAGCTGTGTCTTGTCAAGAGCTCATGACTTGCATTTCTTGCCTCTTAATGTGTTTGAGACATCAGTTGTGTGTCTACTTTGAAGTAAAATCTAAAACATGTTTTGGTTTGTTTATCACTTTTAAGTTTACTACATGATTCCTTATGTGTTCCTTCATAGTCTGGATGACTTCAGTGTTTATTTACAGTGTAGGAAAAAAAAATTAAATTAGAACTTTTGACTGGTACTGTATACAGTGAAAGGGAAACTGCACAATCATTGACCATTGTGCTTGCACACAGGAATTTGACAGTGCAGTGAAACACACACACATACACTCACACACACTAGTGAGCAAATGAGCACACTAGGGGGCAGTGAGCACACATGCCCAAAGCAGTTGGCAGCCCCTATCCACAGTGCCAAGGGAGCACCTGGGCTTTAAGACCCTTCACAAAATTCAATAACAATGCAACAGAATATAAACGGAAACCCCCCCCCCCAAAAAAAAAACAAACATTAAATTTATGCTTGAAAATATTAAAAATTTTAAGCAATGCTTAAATTTTGACATGATCAAAGTCATTACTGCAGTGCTTTTCACTCAGACTGATGGAACTGATGCATTACCAGTAAGTTAAATTAAAAGTAAGCAAGCTTTTCTAGCAAAACAGCCAATATAGCTGAGGTAAGACAGTGTAACTGCTTTTATGTACAGTTTCAAGTTGTTGACAGTGAGATTATAGACTTCAGTACAGCTGTTTACTGTCCATCAGACATTTATCACATGCTTTGTACAAGGCATCATGGGATTTAGGAATATTATGAATACTCATAGAAGATATTTGTCCATAAACAAGCTCTTCTTCTTTTGGGTGGTCTCTTTAGGGGTCGCCACAGTGGATAACCTGCCACCATCTCACCCTATCTCCTGCCACCTCTACTGTTACATCAGCCATCTCCATGTCCTCCTTCACAACATCCATGAATCTTCTCTTTGCTCTTCCTCTTTTCCTTCTGCCTGGCACTCCATCTCCAAAATCCTTTGTCCAATATATCCACTATCCCTCCTCAACACATGTCTAAACCATCTCAACCTGGCCTCTCTAGCTTTATCTCTAAACTGCTCCACCTTCACTGTCTGCTCATTTCTAATCTTGTCCATCCTTCTCACTCCCAATGAAAATCTCAGCATCTTCATCTCTGCCACCATCAGCCCAGCCTCCTGTGTTTTAGACGGAGCCACTGTCTCTGAAGCGCACATCATAGCAGGTCTCACTACTGTCTTGTAAACCTTACCTTTCACACATCAGCCCTGACACTCCTCTCCACTCCATAACTACAGTATGTATTTGAAAAATAAGTTTATTTTGTTCATATTATTATATCACTAATGTTAGCACATATTCTTATGTCCCATGATACCTTGCACAGAATAAACATCTGGCAGAAAGTAAATTACTGAACTAAAGCCTATAAAGCTGAGTCAGTGGCTTGTCTCTCAGTCTAATGTCTGTGTTCTTTTTGGTTTCCTTCCTTCTAGTCATCCTGTCTGAGTCTGATCAACCGGAGTCAATTCATTGCAAATATTCACATGTTTTCTGCTGCACTCAGCCTAATTGTTTCTTTTTACTGCTTGTTTTTCTTCTCTCTTCTCTGAGGAAATGGCCACTGAAGGTAAAATGATGGCTGGATTCTCCTGCGGTCCACACCAGACCTGCTGCTCACTTACATCTACTGCTGGCAATCACCATTCATCTATATGTACCTCTGCCAATCTTGGACCCTCATCATTACCCACCACCATCAATTACACTGAAATAGAATTGGACTCCTGCTAGCAATGATCGGACTAAAGCTTTCAGGCTATTGCACTTTTAATTTGAGCCCATATGTGTGCAATTATCACTGTTATTAATATTCTGCACAATGTCAGACTTAACTTATGATGTAAATCTCTATCAGTAGTTTGATCAGAGGAGGATGGATCCCCTTTGTGAGTCTTGGTTCCTCCCAAGGTTTCTTCCTCCAGCCTTGAGGGAGTTTTCCCTTGCCACTGTTGCCTTTGGCTTGCTCACATTGGGTTTTGCGTTTTTGATTCAAATCGTCTGATGCCAATTATGTAAAGCTGCTTTGTGACAACGTTCGTTGTAAAAATGGCTATATAAATACATTTTTATTTTTATTTTTTAAATAAAAAAAAAATAATTTTAACCAAAGGGTATCGTGTTTGCTTCTTTACCCAAACGACTGTGAATACCTTTAATACTAATGAAGATATGGGGATGAAATGTGCATTAAATATACCTCAGTCTGTGTGAAAAACAGTGACATGCATGATTACAATTCAGGATGACTAATATCTGCAGCGCCCATCCATCGGTCGGCTGCCGCTGCAGTCAGATATTGAAGTCCTCAGATATTCTTATAGACACAGCACAGAACATTGGTTATTTCACCCTGCAAGCTGTGCAACGATCTGTGCATAATATATTAGGACACTGTACAGGAGGTGTGTTTATGATGTGCTTCGATACAGAAGACTGAAGCAGTCAGGAAACAATGGGGTTTTTGGTGGATGACCTGTACTGGAGGATGACCTTTCACAACATGGAGGGTCAGGTTCAAGAGTTTGTGGACATTTTCAGCACATGTTGTAATGTCAGTCTTTTTCACACAGAATCATGTATATTTAGTCTACATTTTGTCACATTATCTTCAGTAGTATTAAAGCTTTTCATGATCATTTGGATAAAGCAGCAAATGAGACACCTTTTTTTTTTGCCAATTTTCTGCGTTTAGTAATGTGGTAGTCGCCAATTAACCCAACCCATTAGTGGCTCTCCCCATCACTTTGCATTGTCCCTGACTATAGGTGAAGACGCCTCCTCTGTTGCGTGTGGTACGCCCACCGCCTCTTTTCAAACTACCACTGATACACTGTCACTGGGGAACCAACAAGCTTGGAGGAAAGTGCAGGGTCTCCAGTTTCGAATGGACCAATCAGTAGACACCTGAGCCAGCGGAGATTGCAATGTGTTAGTGATAGGGAGAGAGAGAGCGCCATCTACCCACCCAGAGACAACACTGCCAATTTTGCTTTCTGTTGATGGCAAATAGCATGACCGGGATTCGAACTCACGATCCTCTGGTCATAGTGTCAGCGTCTTAACCTGCTGAGCCACTCGGGGCCACCAAATGGAACACCTTGTATAAAACAGTGATGCTGTCCTACCTCACAATTCTACCTTAGAAGATTGAATATTGCGGCATTTGTGAATTTTATCAGTCTCAAAACTTAAAAAAAAAATAAAAGTATGTCATGGAAAGCTTTCAGTGTAATGAATGACCCCAATAAGCATTTGAGCTGAAGTGTATGATGTTATGAATGCAACAGGTATGTACACATCAAATCTTCAAGTGCTTTCCCTTTGGGTTTGTAGAGCAGCAGCAGAGACAAACATCACAGCTAATTAAGCTTTAAGTGTTCTTGTTTATAATGATGATGAATGACTGATACAGTGTAGAAGGCTGATCTCTGCCCTCTTGAGAAAATGGTCCAATTCTCATGATTTTAGATTTGGCGACCGTCCAGCAGGTGTGTACTTCTCTGGCCTAGTTTTCGTCGTCTGTACGCAACATGGCTCTCATTTATAATACAGAGTGCTATTAGGTTTGGTGTTGTGAGAACACCTCTGCTTAGGAACAGTCTCTGTGGTGCACGCAGAGCAGCTGAAATATCTGAGACTCTGCCTGTCAAACCAGTTTAAATCTAAGAAGTATAACTCAACAGGTGTCCTAAATTATTACTCTACTTCAGATAATGCTCTTTAGTCTTGCACAGTGTTAGTTTAGTTTGTCCAGCTGGCATAAAGACATCAATCTTTTCAAAAAGCTCATAAAAACTGACAGGAATGTGTGCATTGCCACAGCCTTTTAAAAGTCACTGAGAGGCAACTGCAAATCTCAAAACTGTGTTAAACCACTGATGTTTTATTCTTTCCTGATACCCCACACACATTTTCATTACAAAATGAAATAGCAAAGGTAAAAAAAAATTGGGTCTATATATCTGAAGATATCAATCTGAAGAGTCAATGGAGTCGGCGCTCCTGCCAGCAGGATATAACCGAAATTCCACAAAAACTTTTCTATAACTCTGCGAGATTTTATCTTAGAAACCAAACTAAACATACCCCAGAAACCTTAAATGACCTAATTTTCATATATGTATATATAGCGTGAATCAAAATATATATTTTTAGATCAGTGAGAGGAGCTTAAATAAGCAGAGGCACATTTTTCAGCGCGAGTCAGAGCGCGGCTCTTTTTTCTCACCCACTGATGCACTCTGCCAGTCAAATGATAACAACATGGTAATTCCGGACATGCCAGTGGAGGATTAACGGCCCAGGAATGTGGGGAAAATGCCCATTTGGTCTCTGTAAACAAATATTGCTCAAGTCTCACCTTACACCTATCTCATGAATATATAATGCTGTAACAAGTGACTCAGTAAAACCTAAAGTCATCTCACATTAGTTAAGCTTTAGAAATAAAACCACATAAAATTTCTAAAAACTGTAATGAGCAGTGTGTAGCCAACACCTCTGTTTATTCAGTTTGTTTTTTCACAATATATCAGCACATCTGAAAATAGGTTTTTGGAAAGTCTAAGTTTAGAGCAGATTTAATCAAAATATAGACGTATGGAACTCTTACTGTTTTGACACTGTTGTTGCTGAGTTTGTGCTGAACAAAAGCCTGTGTAACAGTTTGGCTAAAAATAATTTTAAATTGGTGTAATTTGCAAAATGTCATTGCATGTCAGACTACATCAGAGTGTCTGAACACCCCCTCAGACTCCAGAGGGTTAACTTGACCCATCATTGCTGTGTTATATTAATAACAGAACATATTGTCATAAGACAATAAATATACCTAATTATCAGTGACCATCCAGTAAGAAACACAGCTTATATCTAAGCCCACTAAGGTAATCCTATCAAAATCCTAAATTTGATCCTCAACAGGAAAATACATTTTATATTTTACTTGAAATAAAACATTGTTACTGGTTCTATTGAATAGAAATTAGTAAAATGGACATATTAAAAAATGTTTACTTGATTTCTGTCAGTGACGATTGCCTGATGAGAAGCTGTTTCTTCAGGTGACCTTTACCTGAACATCAGTCTGAGACCATCTGCATGACTACAATATCTGCATGAATTCAAAAGCTAAAAACAGAAGTACACTGTCTATAATGTTAGGTTACTGTTACTATGTACTCACATTGTTAACTATTACAGTTTTGGAAGCTTGAAGACTCCAAGACACTGTTTTGGAAGTCCCAGACCAATGCAGCACAGCAGTGCATCCATCCCTCTCAAACTGAGAACTTCTTTTCCATATCTTCAAAGGCTGAGAGGCATCATCATCACATTACACGCTAGATTCCACTTGTCTGCCTCCACACCGCTTTACTTTTTCCAGACACACTGTACGAGCAGGATATGGGAGTGTGGCCGGCAGTGAGCAAGTGGTTCATTGGCACTATTGTGCTTTAAACTATTTTCTGTACATATTTGTGTTCAAATTCTTACCAGGTTTCTCCTAACAATACACTACAACACCTCTGACTACAGGATAAACCCGGATTTTCTTAACTTTCTGACAAAAGAATAACACCCATGAAATGCTGACTTTCCAGATTACTGTGTAATGTAGAGCAGAACTACATAATGCAATTTAGAAAAAAATAAACTCTTATTCCAAAGAAAGTCATCAGGTAACTGGCAATGTGAAAACTTGAGGTAACCCTAAAAATAAAAACTATAGTGGAACCTTGGTTTTCGTCATTAATCTGTTCTGAAGTGCCTGATGATAAATGAAATGAACGATATCTGAAGCAATATTTCCCATAAGAAATAATGTAAAACAAATTAATCTGTTCCAGACACTCCAAAATAAAAACAAAAATACATTTTATATAGAATAACTGTAGTTTTACATACAGAAGAATGAGATATAAATGCAAAAGACTAATGAAATGGATAATTGAACATTTAACATCATTCCTACAGGTTTACACTCTGTTTAGAGAGTGCTGGTGTGGTTCAGCTGCAAGTGCTTTGTTTTGTACACCTTTTCTCAAGGTCCTCGGCCGCTATTTGTTTTTGTACCCATTTTCAGGCGGTAGTGCTGCGTATCGTTGCTTTAGTGAGACGTGTTTTGGTTTGGTTTGAGTGTTATCAAAAAGAAACAACGAGAAACAAAGTCAGAGAAACAATGAGAAACAAAGCCAGAGAAACAATGAAAAACAAAGCCAGAAAAACAATGAAAAACAAAGTCAGAGAAACAAAAAGAAACAAAGTCAGAGAAACAACGAGAAACAAAGCCAGAGAAACAACGAGAAACAAAGTCAGAAAAACAATGAGAAACAAAGTCAGAGACACAACGAGAAACAAAGCCAGAGAAACAACGAGAAACAAAGTCAGAGAAACAATCAGAAACAAAGCCAGAGAAACAACAAGAAACAAAGTCAGAGAAACAATCAGAAACAAAGCCAGAGAAACAACGAGAAACAAAGTCAGAGAAACAATGAGAAACAGCAAAAAAAAGAAACGAAGCCAGAAAAACGAGAAACAAAGTCAGAGAAACAATGAGAAACAAAGTCAGAGAAACGATGAGAAACAAAGTCAGACAAACAATGAGAAACAAAGTCAGAGAAACAATGAGAAACAAAGTCAGAGAAACAACGAGAAACAAAGTCAGAGAAACGATGAGAAACAAAGTCAGAGAAACAATGAGAAACAAAGTCAGAGAAGCAACAAGAAACAAAGCCAAAAAAAAAGAAAAGAAACAAAGCCAGAGAAACGAGCAACAAAGTCAGAGAAACAATGAGAAACAAAGTCAGAGAAACAATGAGAAACAAAGTCAGAGAAACAATGAGAAACAAAGCCAGAGAAACAACGAGAAACAAAGTCAGAGAAACAATCAGAAACAAAGCCAGAGAAACAACAAGAAACAAAGTCAGAGAAACAATCAGAAACAAAGCCAGAGAAACAATGAGAAACAAAGCCAGGGAAACAACGAGAAACAAAGTCAGAGAAACAACAAGAAACAAAGTCAGAGAAACAATCAGAAACAAAGCCAGAAAAACGAGAAACAAAATCAGAGAAACAATGAGAAACAAAGCAAAAAAAAGAAACGAAGCCAGAAAAACGAGAAACAAAGTCAGAGAAACAATCAGAAACAAAGCCAGAGAAACAATGAGAAACAAAGCCAGGGAAACAATGAGAAACAAAGTCAGAGAAACAACGAGAAACAAAGTCAGAGAAACAATCAGAAACAAAGCCAGAAAAACGAGAAACAAAGTCAGAGAAACAATGAGAAACAAAGCAAAAAAAAGAAACGAAGCCAGAAAAACGAGAAACAAAGTCAGAGAAACGATGAGAAACAAAGTCAGAGAAACAATGACAAACAAAGTTAGAGAAACAATGAGAAACAAAGTCAGAGAAACAACGAGGAACAAAGTCAGAGAAACGATGAGAAACAAAGTCAGAGAAACAATGAGAAACAAAGTCAGAGAAACAACGAGAAACAAAGCCAAAAAGAAAAAAAGAAAAGAAACAAAGCCAGAGAAACGAGCAACAAAGTCAGAGAAACAATGGGAAACAAAGTCAGAGAAACAATGAGAAACAAAGCTAGAATGAAGGACAAACGTGTTGGTAGATGCTTTGTTTTCATTAAATTAGCGGCAAGTCACGTTGGCACACCAATGAAAATCGGGCGGATGAATGATAATTGAGACAAAATTTCCAAAAAGTCGATGATAACTGAATTGTACAATAACCAGGGCAAACAATAACCAAAATTCCACTGTACATCCAAAATCCCCAAAGAAGATTGGTATTTAATTTTTTTTATTTTATGTGATATAAAGAAAGTTGGCTCTTCATAGTTCTAATACTGTATTACCTTTAAAGATCAACACCAGTAACATGACCTTCCTTCTCCATGTTCCCTCAAGCCTCTCATCACTATCATCCACAAACATAACTGAACTGATTTTACCTACCAGATCATGTGTGTTTGCTACATTTTGTCTATATTTTCAGTGGTGTTGCTCTTTAAAACAACTGAAGTAAAACCTTTGCTGCAAAAATGCTCCAAAAATTTCCCAAAAGCTTCATAATATTAAGATTATCTTAACTAGTAGTGTTCATTGTGAGACTCGCGCTATCTTTTAACGAGGATCCTATGGTGCTTTTGGGGAATACAGCCCAGCTTCATTATTATGCCCTCCATGAGTGGTATCAAGATATTATGGAACATGGAAAACTCAACTGTGTACAGTTCTTTCTTTCTTTCTTTCTTTCTGACTGAATTACTCACTCACTCACTCTGAAGTGAGTCACAGTTATACTTAAGTTAGTGGGGAATCTCCACTGCATTATTGTATAATTGGCAGGTTTCATATGTGTCTGGAAAAAGCTCATAATATCAGGTAATATGGATAGTTAACCAAAACAAAAGCTTCCATCATAAATGCTGAACTTCTTTTTGTATGTTATGTCCTTCATTTTCTCACAAAAATTCAGAATACAGTAGGTATACGTGGGTGGTAAACATTTTTGGCAGAAAGTCACAGAGTATGAAGGCAATCCAATAGTAAACCCAATTAAACAAAACTTCAGCAGTCACAATTTCAAGCCAGCATAGATTTCTGCCATCATTGTTTGCCTGAAAAACATGAAAAAAAACACTGAAGCACTGATTTTCTGTTGCATTTCTAACAGCAAAGAAATAGAACCAAGAATCTCTTTTTCCTGGTGGAGGACGACTTCTTGTGACACAAAAAAAAGACCTACATAAAGACCCTACAATGCTGCACAGCCTGAAAAAAAAATTCTGGGAACAAAATAAGTTAAAGCAGCTAAATTTGTTGTGTTCAGCAGTTAAAAGAAGACATGTCTATTACATATAAATTAGGGCTGTCAAAAGATGAAAGATTTTAATTGCATTTAATGTCAGTATGTCATGTCGTTAATTGTGATTTATCGCAAGCGATTCCACCACCCACCACTAGGAGTCACTAGCGAACATGTGCAGAGATCACTGATGAGACTGCAGAGAAGAAGAGGTGATGCCTTGTCTCTGTGTAAATAAATGTCTCTCACTCATTTTCTAAACATTTGAAATGGAGGAAGCCCAGAGTGGCTCAGCAGGCTAAGACGCTGACGCTATGACCAGAGGATCACGAGTTCGAATCCCGTTCATGCTGTTTGCCATCAACAGCCGGAGCCCAAGAAAGCAAAAATTGGCCCTATCACTCACACATTGCAATGTCCACTGGCTGAGGCATCTACTGATTGGTCCATTCGGAGCTGGTAACCCTTTGATTTCCTCCAAGCACATTGGCTCCCCAGTGACGGTGTATCAAATGGTAGTTCGAAAAGAGGCGGTGGCTGTATCACAAGCAGTGGAGGAGGCATGTGCATGTCTTCACCCTCCTAGAATCAGGGACAGTGCAAAGTAATGGGGAGAGACCCCTAGTGGATGGGATGGGTTAATTGGCTACTACCACATTGGGAAGGGGAGAAAATTGGCAAAAAATAATAAAAAAAATGTTGAAATGTAATTTGATATGCGAGCAAATTGAGTTACGAGCTCCATCACAGAACAAATTAAACTCATAAGTCAAGGTTCCACTGTACAGTGAAAAATGTCAATAAAGATAGTTTTAAGGCAAACACACAAGCTTCGCATCATCATTCACGCAGCACTCGATGCAGAAAGTATAAAGCAGCCTTTACTCCGCTACTCCCTCACAGGGTCAAGTCTCAACATGAACTATGAAGGACTCGCAGGGACAAACAGAATTTGCATTAACGGCACTATTTTAAAAAATCGCGTTAATGCATTATTATTGCGTTAACTTGGACAGCCCTAATATGAATATAATATTACACATTTTCTGCTCATTTTCAATCCACATAAAGGATTCCTTTACAAAACAACATAAGAAATGTATTTTATTTTTTTAATGTAATTTAAATCTATATATATTATTTATGTATTTTCTTTAATGTAACTGAGGGACAGGTATATATTAACTGCCTTGTATAATGTCTTATCTATTGTGGTTTTGCTTTTTATTTTTAAAACTCATTTTCAGTTTCTCATTTTACAATATGTATGACCTGCACTGTTAGCACTGTGGTAGCAAATCCATCTGTTCAGCAAGGACTGGCTTGTGGCCATAGGTATTTTGAGGGCTTATTTTGGCATTCATCGCCTCCTTTCAGTTGCAGTCTGTGGGTGGAGCTGCTGCCATCACCCACTGATTAGATTAATTACTCCTTACCATAATTATCACCTTAAACTCTAAGGGTCATCAGCAGGTCCAGATTTGTACTGCTCACTCTCATAACCACATAGATGCAGGGAGTTGGGCACCTGCTGCCCTTTTTCCTTGTATGCTTGTTGTGTCTGTTAAGATGTAATCACATTTTATTGGCTACCAGCTGCTGTGGTGAGAAAGAAGCAGTGGGGATTATATACAGTGGTAAAGTACTTCAATATTAAAGCCTATTTTAATATTAAAGGCTATTTGATATTTTTTTAATAGTAAATCATGAATGTTGAAGGATAGTGTGATGCCCTGCCATGTGCCCACTACCCCAGGTAGTGGACTTACCGCGACCCTGATAAGGATTAAGCGGGTGGGATAATGGATGGATGGATGGATGGTTGGATATTGAAGGTTGAATGATAGTACCTTGAAATAAATAAACGCAAGTATACCCATGTAAGATGTTGTGGATTCCTTGTTATGAGGAATCAGATATCAGTTGCTATATTTACCTAATGCTGTAAATGGGGTTGTAAAATATTGACCAGAGTGTCCATTTTTAACTCTGAGGGCCCTACCTTACACATCAGGTTTGTAGTAATTACAAACCGGATTCCAAAAAAGTTGGGACACTAAACAAATTGTGAATAAAAACTGAA
>BRDA01023852.1:0-15923 GCA_036984385.1 Crenuchus spilurus
TATTAGATGTTGGCACCTCCACATCATTGCATTCAGTTTTTATTCACAATTTGTTTAGTGTCCCAACTTTTTTGGAATCCGGTTTGTATGTAATTAGTTACATTTACACAAATTTCACTCATTATTGACAGACATGAGTTTGTGGTTCTTGCAGTTAAATTCAATGGCAAAAATAACAAAACTTTTGTATAAAATGACAAGAAATGACAAAAAAAATAGTGATGTAAAAATATTCACTTTTTCATAAAAACATGAAACTTGGCACAGTTGTAGAGTGTAGAACCCTGAACATTTTCATAAATGAAGCCATTGCAAATGTCCTGTGGTGGCCAAATACAATGACATCATATACAACAACATAACCTGTTCAGCTGAATAGATGATGGTGAATTCAGTGAGGTTGTGAGAAGTATTCCAGGTAAAATCTCAGCATCTGTGAAGCATATTTTATATAATCTTTAATTTATAGTCACTCCCTTGGCTGAGTTGTGACATTAGTGTACACAAAGGAGAAGCATTTTTTACTGTTAATACTCCTAAGTGCAGCTTTCAGTCTTAATGAACTGTTTCTGTTGTCACTGTGGTAATAGTGCTGTACTGTACATGAGAAGAGTTTTAATATATTCATATATGACCATTTATGATGCTGTATATCAGTGTAATCCACTGAGGTATACTTCACCTTTTCTGGGCATATGCAAAATACATACTGCAGTTATGGTGGAAAGTAAAATGGACAAAATGTGTCTTTGTGATGGCTCAGTCACACAAAAGTTCTACTTTAAAAAAAGACCCAGACTAACCTCTGCACTGTGTGAGTTCCACAGAGAGGTAATATATTTATATTCTTATAATCTTCTACTGCATCTCCATAAGATTTAATATCTTAAAAAATCATTTTTGTTCATTTTTGTAATTTAAGTAAAAAACATGAACTCATATATTTTGAATTCATTACATACATTTCAAGCCTTTCTTGTTTTAATGTTGATACTGATGGAATAGTAATTTACTCAAACTCAAAATATTGTAATAATCTGAGAATAATGAATAATCCATGAGTTATAAGTCACACTGATCAACAGTAAAAGAAAAATGCTTGAAATGTTTAACATAACTGTTTTTATCTCAGAAAAGTGTGTACACCCCTCACATATCTGCAAATGTTTATCTTTTCATGACAGCACTATAGAAATGAAACTTGATATAACAGTCCGTGTACAGCTTGTACAGCAGTATAGATTTACAGATTTAGCTGCAATACAAGTGAGTACACCTCACAGTGAACAGGTCCAAATAGTGCCCAATTGTGTTGTTGCCCCTCCTAGGTGTCATGTGACTCCTTGGAGTTAAAAGGTTCCAGGTGTGAATGGGGAGTAGAGCTGTTAAATTAGGTGATTAAGGTACAATTCTTTCATACTTGCCACTGGATACCCAACATGGCACCTCATGGCACCGAACTCTCTGAGGATGTTAGAAATAGAATTGTTGCTGTCCACAAAGATGGTCTAGGCTGTAAGAACATTACTAACACCCTGAAACTGAGCTACAGCACGGTGGCCAAGGTCATACAGCAGTTTCTCAAGACAGGTTCTACTCAGAACAGGCCTCACCAGGGTCAACCAAAGAAGTTGAGCCCACATGTTCAGCATCACATCACATGAGTGTTGCCAGCATTGCTGCAGATGTTGAAGAAGTGGGAAGTCAACCTATGCCACACTTTATCTGCAAAAACTTTATCTGCATGGTCATCCTCCCAGCAGGAAGCCTCTTCTGAATCTGATGCACAAAGAAGCCCACAAACAGTTTCCTGAAGACAAGACATTCAAGAGCATAGATTACTGGTACTATGACCACTGGTCTGATGAGACCAAGATAAATTCATTTAGCTCAGATTGTGTCCAGCATGTGTGGCAGAGCCCTGGTGAGGAGGACAAAGATAACTGTCTTGGCTACAGTCAAGCATGGTGGTGGTATCATCATGGTCTGGGGCATGAGTGTGGTTCATTGAGAGAAACATGAATTCCAACATGTACTGTGATATTCTGAAGCAGAGCATGACGCCCTCCATTCAGAAACTGGGCTGTAAGGCAGTTTTTCTACATGATAATGACCCCAAACACACCTCCATGGTGACAACTTGCCTGCTGAGAAAGCAGAAGGTGAAGGTGATGGACTGGCCAAGTATGTCTCCAGAAATAAACCCAACTGAGCAACTGTCAGGCATCCTCAAGCAGAAGGTGGAGGAGTGAAAGTGTCTGACATCCACCAGTGATGTTATCATGGAGGAGTGGAAGAGGATTCTAGGAGCAACCGTGCAACTCTGGACAATTCCAGGCCCAAGAGGGTTAAGACAGTGATAGATAATAATGGTGGTCAAGAAAAATAGTGACACTATGGGCACAATGTGGACATGATCACAGTGAGGTGTACTCGCTTGTGTTTGGACATTAATGGCTGTGTTATGTTCAGAAGATGATAAATTTACTGTATACTGCTATACAGAGTTAGTAGAATAAGTGCAATTTAATTCACGTTTAGCCAACTTATTGTCGTTTCCATCTCAGTTTATGAGAATGAATACTGAAGCCTTTCAAGTCTGCAAAGACCCACCCTACTCTGCCTCTGATTGGCTGGTACTCATTGCCTCCAGTGTTTAAAAGTGAGATCAGGTAAGACTATTTTTATATAACATTTTTAGATGTAATTAACTAATGAAACAATCACACAATGTATATAAATTGACTGGTTAGTCATTCACAGTGTACAACTTGGTTGCTAATAAAGTCAGTAAAAAGCAAACATTGGCAATGCCTTCTGGAGAATCACTCTTGATTGCAGTTACACAACCAGGCAGTAATGAACGATTCCCAAATCCATCTCTACCCCTGCAGGACCATGTAATAGGGCCATAATCACGAGTCAGACTCTGCACCTGGTGCTTTCTCCATCACACACATGCACACATAAACAGATGGAGTGAGATGGTTTTAATGAAGCAACACGATCCAGACATGAAGCCAGGGCCACTCCTGAGCACTGTCACTTCCTGTTTAAACACTCCGTTTCTTGCACTTTTTTCTGGGCCACCCTTGTGCCAACTGCCCCAGTAATGTTTTCTATCAAGCTGTAATCATTCTGAGACCACTATAATATTTCAATTATATTAAAAAAACCATTTACATATGTTCAAATTAAACAACTACTCATACTCATATTAATCCCACAGTCATAGTGTTACAACCCTGTCAACGGCAAAGCCAACAGGAGGCGCCACAGAACACTGGGGCTGTATTTAAAATAACCTACTACGCACTGCTCAGGTACTGACTGTGCCCCACAGTAGAATGCAAACAACTAGACTTTCTCCAGTACAATAAAGATACCTGGATGATGTAGTACTCTGACCAAATATTCCAGTATTCAGGATATACCGAATCCAATAGTGCAATGCAGAAATACCACTAGTAATGGTTACCAAGCGATTGGTAAACTAATTAATGGGCTTCAATATGCAGTATACAGCACACATTGATGGTGTGCAATATAGATTATTTACTGATACAGTTACAGTGTACAGTATATACTCATAATGTACATACTGTTACAGTTATGGTGTATAGTATATACTGATACAGTGTGCAGTAGAGGTGTAAACTTTCACTGATCTCACGATTCGATTCAATATCACGATGCGGCACATTAATTTTCTGTATTATTTCATTTGATTGGCAGGCTTTGCACACGTGTCTTGTCCAGTTCATGCTTCCCAGTCAGCTCGTAGAATCCAAAAGGTGTCCATATTTTGGCTTTTAAAACATTTGGTGCGTTTTTAATCTCATCTTCGCAACCTATCTCCACCATTTTTGCTATTACATATGCGATGAATGACATCACGTTATAGTCGATTATGGTCTGTAACTGCATCAATGCTGAATTGCCCACGCCAGCATCTCGATGCTTCGATTATATGATTAATTTCAATGGTGTACACGCTGACAATGCAATTAAACCTGCTCATTACCTGCTGAGCTGAATCAGGTGTGTTTGATCAGAAAGATCACCAAACTCTGCAGGAATCCGGCCCTCCAGGACTAGATTTGGACACCTCTGGTGTACAGTATATATTGACAGAGTGTACAGTATAGAGTACATACTGATACAGTGTGCAGAATATAATCATACATTATAGAATATACACTACAAGTTGGTAAAATATGAAGTATAAAGTTATACTGGTAGATTGTGCAATATACAGTATATACTGATACACTGAGGTATATTCTATATACTGATACAGAAGGTAGTATACATATTGTAGTATAAAGTATTGGTACAGTATATGGAAAACTGTTTATATTTGCACATTATACAGTATATAGAATACACAAGTACAGTAAACAAAACACAGTACTGGTACAATATGTAGTATACAGTATATACTGGCATGTTACTGATACATGGCCTAAATCTTTTTTTTTTTTTTTTTTAGTGATGAAAGAACACGTGCACTCTTAATTACATTTACATTTGTGCAACATTCTGGTAAAGGTTGAATAAACCTGGCATTTGGCCAAGTGTCCTAGTGGCTCTCATATTCACACATCAACTATGAAACACATTTAAGGCATAAAATATAGGAAGCTTATTTGAGAAATTGTTACAAAATTTGTAATGGCTTTCACTAGGCTGTCAGACAAATTTCAATCATTCACAAAACTGAATGGAACACCACCATTTTTGTTTCTCTGCAGGCTAATAACTGACCTCATTGGTTAACTAAAGTCATGACCATGACATATATTAAAATTTCCACACCTAACTTTTCCGAAGCTCAGTACACAAAAGCAATTGTTCTGACTGATCTGCTGGTCAGGGTCATTTTTACAGTGACCTTCATTTGTGTGCTGTAGGGCTGAGTGTGTGTGTGAGGTGAATGGAGATAATGAGTGCTCGGGCCTGCACTGAAGCCTAAATGTCACCATCTAAACAATGAGGAAAGGGATTAGCGAGGGCCTGTTGACATTTGCTGCTAAGATAATTAGCTGCTAAGAGGCTAAGCCAGAGGCTGCTCATTGAGTTGTTGAAGGCAGCTTTCGAAAAGACTGGCTTGGCTGAATCGATCGATAACAACATCGAGGGCTCTGTCTTGTAGAGGTAAACATCAGCCCAGGGGGGCGCTCCAGATGATGGGTGGATCGGCAGATTGATTACATTTGAAGGCTTTTGATGCCAGTTGGGTACAATAATTTTATGTCAGTATTCATCATCATACTGCAACTATATACAAAATGAACAAATATAAAACACATTTTTGAAATATGTAAGGTTCTGGGAGTTCAGCAGAAGTGAAACAGGTATTTGATTACAGATTAAGGCTGGTTTTTAACCTGCGTTTTACACTTTGGTCATTTAAATGAAGACACACTCACATACAGTTTTATGCAAAAGTTAAAAGTACATGTCTGATTAAACTACATGTTTTATTGATGTTCTAAGTGATAAGTAATGTCAGAGGACAAGCTACTGCACATGTTCAGTCGTTTGTGTAGCAGGTCCTCACAAATCCAACGTAGCTCTGTATGTCTGTAATATTAGGCAGTGCTGGTATGCAACTGCAGGGGAGTTCCACTTATACAAGTTATACAAATGTCATGTGTTCTTTTCCATTTGCATGGGGAGAACTTCAGTAATCCAGTAGCGGAAGAGACTGCAGACCAGCGCAGTCTCATCTGAGAGAGGGAGAAAGAGAGAAAGAGAGGGAGAGAGAGAAAGAATTTTAGGAAAAGGGCAAAATCTGTGCATTTTGGTCTAATCATGAAACTGAAAGGTTAGGAACAACTATGTAGCTTGCAAACAGTTTGAGAGACATTTAAAAAGTATACTTTCAACTTAAATATGATCAGTCTCAGTATGCTATATACTGTATAAGCATATACACCACACTAAACTTTGTACTAAAGTGTAAGGCAAATATATAAACATTTACTTTACATGTTAATACACATAGTGTAGCATAGTGTTGTGTGTTACACTTTACTACATATGAACATTTACTTTTATTTTTTTACCTTTATTTTACGAGGCAAACAGCCTGGCTAAAGGCAAAGACTATTGAGAGACACAAACACAGCTACAGTGGGGCTTGAAAGTTTGTGAACCCTTTAGAATTTTAGAAAACCTTGTCCACGTGATCTTTAGCAAACTGCAGACGAGCAGCAATGTTCTTTTTGGAGAGCAGTGACTTTCTCCTTACAACCCTGCCATGCACACCATTGTGGTTCAGTGTTCTCCAGATGGTGGACTCATGAACATTAACATTAGCCAAAGTGAGAGAGGCCTTCAGTTGCTTAGAAGTTACCCTGGGGTCCTTTGTGACCACACAAACTATTACATACCTTCATAGGGCCCTCAGAAATCTCCTTTGTTTGTGCCTTGATACACTTCCACAAACATGTGTTGTGAAGTGCAGACTTTGGTAGATCCCTGTTCTTTAAATAAAACAGGGTGCCCACTCACACCTGACTCTACTTTCACCTTCAAATTAGCTCCTAATCTTAGAGGTTCACATTCTTTTGCCACTCTTTATCTACTTTTATTACTTGTGTGAAAATCTGTTTATGTTTCAGGTATTATTGTATTTATGCAGAAATATAGAAAATTCTAAATGGTTCACAAATTTTCAACACAACTGAGAAAAGGATGATGATGACATCACTGAGTATTACTGTAGCAATCACATTTATCTGGTCCAGTCCTTGGCTGCAGCTGACTGAAATGAGGACAGACCAAAAACTGAAATTGTTTTCAGGACTTCCAGTGTGATTAGCTGGGCCAACAAGTATTATAACTAGAGAACTGAGACTGCAACAACTTAGACAGATAAGGGGGAGATAGCCAAGAAGGAGTTTGTAAATCCACATGCACCAATGAATAGTACGACAGGTGTGCAACAATGAAACGATGACCAGTTTACTGAAACGTAAAGAGAACAGTGTTGAGTTTTAAAGGAAGCATTACTAAGGAAATGAATGACAGAATGATCGAGTACATCCAGTTTGTGCAAGATGAATTTATGGGCTAATCTGTATACTACATCACCATAATCTACCATAGGAATGATAGTCATTTGAACCAAGATAAAATTTAGTTTAGCAACATAAGAAGGCACGCATTTTGTATAAAAAATACAATTTTAGACTTAACCTTAGACCGTAGCCTACTGAAGTGAACTGAGAAATACAAAGTACTGTATCATCAAACCAAATATCTACATATTAATATTCTCTAACATGATTTATTTTAGTGTCATCAAGAGTGAGAATAGTTTGATCTATCTGATGTAAAGAACCCTTCTTGCCAAACCACTTATTCTTGGTGGCATTTATCAGAAGATTCAAGGTGAAGAAAGTCTGCTAAACTCTGAAGTTCAATTTCAACTTCTGGAGAGGGGCCAATAGCATAAAGGACTGTATAATCAGCATAAAGGTGGATATTCTGGAGTCCAGAACAGAGAAAACAATGTCATTAATGTAAATGGAAAATAATGTTGGGCCTAAGATTGTGCCCTGAGGGACACCTTTCTTAACTGAGAGTATTTGAAGAGATTTGCTCCATCTTCACACACTGAATCTTGTCTAAGATGTAATTGGAAAACCATGCCAGAGAATGATCTGAAATCCTAATGCTGCTAAGCCTATCAGAATCTTATTATTAACAGTGTCAAAAGCTTTATCAAAATCAATAAAAATCACTGCATAATATTGTTTGGTATTCAAAGCAGATATTATACCATTAAGGATTTTAAGGGTGGCAGTAACACATCCATAACCTGGTCTAAAACCAGACTGAACGCCAGCTAAAATGTTATGAGCATCTAGGTAATTAATCACTTGCTTATTTACAAGTTTTTCCAAACACTATAAACAAACAAGGCAATACAGAAATCGGTCTGTAACAATTGGGCTCTGTCTGATCTCCTCCCTTAAAAAGAGGATATACTCGCGCTGTTTTCCACGCCTGTGGAAATTCAGCTGTATAAAAGGGACTAATTAAAAAGATCAGCAATCGGAGCAGCAACTATGGGAGCTACCAATCTAAATAAGAAAGGGTCCAACTCCTCTGGTCCAGCTGGCTTTTTAATGTCCAACTTTGCTAATTCATCCAAAACCTCACCCACAGACACATTGTGCAGAGTAAAGCTGTATGTAGGGCCCTGCAATCTAACAGGAGAGGAAATAACAGGTGCAACTAATGGTGGAGTATTAGACATATGTTTTGTAGACTCAAAAATGAACCCAGATTTTATAAAATGTTCATTAGAAATGTTTGTAATGTACATTACACTACACTATATATACACACATTTACATTACACTGTGCTACATCATGAATATTTATATGACACTATACTACATATGAATATTTACATTCATGCTTGTTTTCTTGTTTCTTTTTGTTCGGTTTTCTCACGTGCTCTGTGTGCTTACCTCTGTTCATATATTTCAACCCTTGTCATGTCGTCATGCCTTGTTAGTGTTTGCACCTGTTATGTCTGATCAGTCATGTCTGCTGTCCGGTTGTCATCCGGGTTGTGTTGGCCATAAAGTCTGACCTGTATGTCCCAGTGTTGTCCGTCATTGTATTGTCAAGCCCATATTGTCACATCGGGTTTAATAAACCTGTGTTGTGTTAACCTAGCTACATTGTTGGAGGAGCTACCGTTAAATATCAGATGCCTCACGCTCACTTGTGTGGAGGATGAGGACTCTGGGGGCGGAGAAGCACCGCAGCCGCAGCTCACAAAGGGCAGAGACAAAGAGGCTGTCAAAACAACAGAAATTGAGCACTGGATGGAGGAAGAGGACTCCAGGGGCAGAGCTTGAACCACACAGAATGAACGCAGTGCTTCTTATAAGAGAGATTATAAGAAGTAATGCAGACGGCAGCCAGGATAGCCGCTCCACAACTCCCAAGTATCAGCAGCCAGGAGAGCTGCACCCTAATTCCCGGCTGCCAGGAAAGCCGTGCCCCAATTCCTGGCTACCAGGAGAGCCGCACTCCAACTCTCAGTGGCCAGGAGAGCCACACCCCAACTCCCTTGACCCATAGGCCATGAAAGCTGTGCCCCAATTCCCGACTGCCAGGAGAGCAGTGCCCCAATTCCTGACTGCCAGGAGAGTTGTGCCCCAATTCCTGACTGCCAGGAGAGCCGTGCCCCAACTCCCAGCGGAAAGGAGAGCTTCGCCCCAACTCCCAGCGGAAAGGAGAACTGTGCCCCCAGTACCGGCGGCCAGGACAGCAGGGGGGGAATAGGGTTACGTCATGCCCCTGCAGTCATGCTTATTTGGTTTTCTCATCTCTGTGCTTTGTTTGCTTACCTCTGTCCATGTTTCTGCTCTTGTCATGTCATAATGCATTTACATTACACCACACTATATATGAACATTTACATTAAACAGGAGTACATATGAACATTTACATTACACTACACTATATACAGCATATGATCATTTACATTGCATTATACTACATACAAATATTTACATTACACTATACTACATGAAGATATAAATTATAGTATACTACATACGAACATTCAGTATATTATCTATCAAACAGCTACTACTTTCTCAAAGTAGTTTTATCTGTGGGTTAGACTTCTACTGCAGTTCACAAATGATATATTCAATGTTTACATCAGCATTCTTAAAAATGTCTCTTGGACTCTGTGGATGTGTGATAGTGTGAACAGCTTAATGGCTCCGTCACCCTTGACTGGTGTTTCTTCAGAGGGCCGAAATTAAGCTCTGAAACAGGTTTGGGTGTGGAGAATGTAGTCCATTGATTCCCGCCGTGTAGAGGAGCATCACTGAGCTGTGAAGAACGTCTGAAAGTCCTAAACCACATACAGAATGAACGCTGTGCTTCTTATAAGAGAGATTATCTATAACTTGGCCACGCCAATTCTCCCTATGAAGATACTGTGTCCTAAATCACATATAGTCTGTGAGGCCTTACATAGGATCTGGATGGGGTTTATTATTATTAAGTATTTTGACAAAACTGACTTATTTTCCACCATAATTTACAAATAAATTATTTAAAAATCCTACAATGTGATTTCCTAGATTTTTTTCTCATTTTGTCTCTCATAGTTGAAGTATATCTATGATGAAAATTACAGACGTCTCTCATCTTTCTAAATGGGAGAACACAATCAGTGGCTGACTAAATACTTTTTTTGCCCCACTGTAACTCACCACAGAATGTTCCACAATTTATCTGACCTGGGTCATTTATTTTGCTTCAGAGCTTCATTTGACAAGACCTGTGAACACATAAAGAGTGGTAGTTGCATGATCTTTTCCTGTGCAAGTGAAGCAGAGCACTAGCTATTCACTGCTGTATTTCCTTCATTTTAGTTTTCTTGGCCAAAATGTTCAACTTGAACAACAAACAGAAGTAACTAACACACACCTTAGCACCTACACACTCTCTTCCCCTCTAGTGTATGGGTCTACATGTCTCCTGTGTTGGGGTGACTGTAAGAACATTTAGGCATTACAGTGTTACATTATTAGAGTTAAATTAACACTGGGAGTGTTACTGCTTTAAGGTTAGACAAGCTATGGGAGTGTTACACCCTCAGTGTTAATTTAACTCTAATAGTGTTGATTTAACACTGGCAGATTTACTGTGTAAGCACACTTGATGTGTTTATAACTCAGCTCTGGATCAGAGAACATTAAAATAGTGTACAATATTTTTTTTCTGAAAAGATGAGAATCACTGAATTTAGACCAATAACATGAGATGATGTTAGGAGCTGCAGCAGAATCTCTGTTGTGTCTTTTGTTTTAACAACGTTGTAATAATATGGATTTATTTAGGACTTCCGTTTGTTAAATATAACACAACTAGTGCTTTATGAGATGTTCTGTTGTTTTCTGTGAATGTAATGACAATAAAAATAGTTATTTAAATACAGAAACAGTGAGTACGATGTGCTCTGCACTGCTGTGTGATGCTCGTGCACGTGAAGGCGAGTCGGATTCTGGCGGTGCTATTTTTTGAGTGAGTTCAATTTCAGACGATGGAGATTTGTGTTTTAGCCAGCGCTCCGTGTTTGCGTGCCACAAGTTCTTATCAGTGACTGTGTTGGTTCTGAAAGTTGAGAGAAACGCCTCTAAAGCAGAAGGTTCTCGTAGCTCTGTAGACAGAGGAAGAGTGAGCTCACCGAGTGCAGCGTCCAGTACGGAAGTAGGTCTGCCCGACCATCCGCCCGTCTCACAATCCAAACCGAGCGAATGTTTCGCTGAACGTTTTCGTTGTAATTGTGTGCGGGAGTTTCCCGCATTATTAAGGCTAAAATTGCGGAAATCAAAGAAATAGTGCGCAATCCCGACTGAAATTCAGGCCCTGATAGCAGTAAAGGTGACTATAGTGACTACTACTAACGTGCACATTAGCAACACATGCTAAAATTTGTAATATATAATGCTAGGGTGGAGAGAACAAATAAACAGAAATTAAGGTGGTGTGTTGCCGCCGTCTTGACGAAGCGCTCCGGGATGCTTGCGCTTCAGGTGCTCGTGCATAACGGTCGTGCTGCTGTGATAAGCCATCTAGATTTAGCAAAGCTTACATAGCACCACATTGTTCGGTTTCTGTCCAAAGTACTCCCAAACTTAAGATGCCCGTGTGCGAGTTTTTTAGCCACAGCCTGCTCCCCGGAGAAATCCATGTTTTTAGTGGGTGTGGCCATCTTGGAAACGCGTCGACGCGCATTTTTGCAAATCGACATATTTTTGAAGTCGATTACGTCGATGCGTCGCCCCACCACTAGTGGCAGGTCTTTCAGTGTTGCTGCCCCTACCCTCTAGAATGCCTTGCCCCTCTCTCTCAGATTATCTCTGTGTTTATCATTTTTTAAACTTTAATTCCCCTTAAAGTATTTTTGTTTTCATTTCATTACTATAAAGCATCCTTGGGTTGGGTAAAGGCACTATATAAGTGTAACAGTATTATTACTACTATATGGTAAGTTGAGCTAAAATGGACAATGAATGTAGATACAAGGAGGTGATCATAATATTCTAATATGACTGTGAATTAATGACTGTACTACACCAGACCAACTAATGAGTCGCAGCCCACAGTTTGAAAACTACTACTCTAGAAGATGTTAACTTGTCAATAAAACATAATTGAACAAGAAGGAATAGAAGTCTGTAGTTATTTATTTAAAATAGTTCTGAGCAAGACATGTCACTGCCATAATGGTGAGCACAACAGAGACAAAATAACTAGAAGTACCCCTTTAAAAAAAGCACTCTACCAGCTGAGTGAAAGAAAACAACAGCCATATTTAAAACCTCTAAACACTGCATCTGAAATTTGTGGCCACAGTTGGATAAGAGAGGCCTTGAAAATATTGTTTTCTTGAGTGAACACAAATTAAGTGTACTTTCATGTAAACAAAAAAGTACTTGGTAACCCTTGATCACCGTTTTATTTACAGAATTACAACATCGCTAAAGACAAATTAAAACTCCTGATGCTGAACTTCAAATCTTCATGTTTATACTCACTATCCATCAGAAACCTCATCCTTGTACTTTCACTCACTGACCACTTTATGAGCTTCATCTATCTTATAGGTTCATTATATAGATGTACAATTAGATCATAGCTCATCTGATGCTGCAGAATTCATTGCTCCACCACAGAGCTGGGCAATGTATATTTAACTGGCTTATGATGTCTACATGAAAATACTGTGATTGTGAAATATTGACACATTTTAAGCACATTCACAGCCTATTAACCGCTATTCATCCAGTCTTTCGTTACTTTTCCTTCATCTAGCCTATGTATATGAGGCATAGTCATGTAATAATGGCATTGACAAATTTTGTGACACATCTGTGAAGACCTGAAGATGTCAAAAATGAATTTCTACCATTTTGGTTGCATATTTTATGAAATATATTTCATTATCTGTTGAAAACTTGAAATGAATATTTAATTAGCCGGTTAGCATTCAGTGAAGAAGAAGTAGCCGAACATTTCCAAAAATAAGTGATAAAAATGAAAGTAAGGCATTTGACCTACACATTTAACCACACAATGCAATGATACACACACAAACACTAGTGGACACACTAGCGGGCAGTTGGAACATGGCACAGTTGGGGGTTAGGTGCCTTGCTCAAGGGCACTTGGGTCATGACCTGTCTGGGGATTGAATCGGCGACGTTCCAGTCATAAGACAGGTGTTCTAACCACCAGACTACGGCTGTGGAATGGAGGGGGTGCACAACTTTGTGATGTCTATCAGCCATCTACAATGAATGATGGAATCATCTATTGGCCCAAACCCACTCCGCCACCCTGTATATGACTTATCAGTTTCTGACCACAGGGTGGCTGCCAGTAGTACGTGGATGGTTGACCATTCTCAGCACATCAGTGACACTGATATGGCAGTATCATGCTAATGTGTGTTGTGCTGGATTTTTTACACATCAGTGCTAGAGTGAGTGGACCACAACTCAAAAATATCCAGAGAAGAGTGACCTTCATGGTCAGAAACTGACCTTTGATGAAGGGCCAGTAGAGAATACAGTCACTATGCAGATGTGTCTGTGACGTTGCAGAGCATTCACACCTGAGTGGGATCGATGTACTCATCAACATGCATGCATTACCACAAAACAAATGGAGACTGACACAATGTCCTAATCTAGTAGACCTGTTGGAATGACATTGTTTTTTTCTTCGGTTGAGAGCACCTCCAACTCCATCTCCACACCGACATCCCACTGAGAACAGCCATCTGTCACGCTCCGAGAGAAGGGAAAAACGCAGGCGATCCTTTCAAACGATCCACTTTAATGATGGCTGACCTACTTGCAAATCGTTCAGTGAGCGATTCCTGACAGTAATGACACAGTAATGTATGGGATAATATGCCAAATGACGCATTCAATTGCGCGGAACATCCGTTGATTTTCATTCCTGCGATTTAGTTAATGTGCCTGAAGTTCATGACTTTTTATTCAGCTTTGCTCTCTGCACAAAATTTGCTATGAGCAAGCCTTCAGAACAAGCCGAGCGACGAGGACTGCAATTAAAAAGTTTACGCTTTAACAGATGCAGAAAGAGGTGTCGGTCTTGGGCAATTTCACTTTCTATTTGCTACAAAATATCTGTAAGACTATAAATTTGTCAAATATAAAAGGATAGAGTTCATGATTTCGGGGGTCCTACAGGAATCCCTTGGAGCCTTGAATTTTCATACAATGTTTATTTAGTTGTAGCTTTTAGCATTGTGAAATTGTGATACATCCATAAATTGTGTAACTTTGACGAATTTGTTGACCCTTCCTACAGGATTTTCACTATTGCAAATGTTTTTACTATGGGTTTTGGATTAATTGTTGGGGGTCACTGAAATAAAAGTAGCAGTAACAGCTACGGTATTTACAGAGCAGATGGTTGCTTTTCAAATTGGGGACACATTACAATTTCCAACAAAAAATCTCTAACAGCAAGCTCTGCAGCCATCTGCTTCCTGATTTAGTTTATGAGAAAGTCTTTACAGATTTCCGTTTGGACAGTTTTTGCGATTTTTTTCTGGATGAAAGACAAAGACAAAAGCTGAAAATTGAGTGAGCATGTTGGCTGGGTCATTATGCCCTGGCATGTTAAGTATGACTCTGATTGGTCAATCCTGTTTGGTGTGCTGCTTTTAATTGGATTGGCCTGTGCTCAGGAGTTACTGCGTGAGAGAATAACAAGTGAGATGATTAAGTAGATGTGTTTCTGGAGATGGCCCGTCGTGTGTTTTGAGGTTGTTGTGGACCTTAGAGTTCAGTTCCTGGCAGTGTCATGACCACCTGCTTGGGCACGGCCTTATTGTACAGCAAGAGAATCACTAACCATTGACCTGCTTAGACAGGACTGACAAATATACACACTACCGCTGGGTAGTATGATGACATTTATCATTATGGTGATAAAGTGTGTATGTTTTTCTACACATGTAAATATTGCTAATTAGAGAGCTATAATACCTCAATTATGATGAATTAGTTGTCTTTTCGGCATGGTCAACACGATTGGATATCATCATTGACTGACAATTCAAACAATGGTAGAGAACTAGAGAGGACAGCTGCCATAGCACCTGCAATAAACATGCAAAACCACTAAAGCTAAGCAGGTCTAAGTCTGGTTAGTAATTGGATGGGAGACCTCCAAGAAAAACTGTCTGCCGAAAGTGGTGGTGATGGTGGTGAATGTGTGGGCTAGCTGCTGTCCCATCATCCTAGTGAATGCTGACGGCTGGTACTGGTCAAAGTGCTTTGATTGTCTAGAAACAATAATATGTACATGTTAAAACTCTACTGACCTGTGTTCAATATGGACGTTTGGCTGAGTTCCTGTAGCACTGTGTTTATCTGCTCCATATCCCTCCGGCCCACCAAAGCCCTGAGCCTACACAGACTGGAGATAGCAGCAGTGGGTGCTGTACCGTCTGACAGACGTGTGAACAGTGACTCTGCAGTGTCTAAAGTAAGAGAGGGACTGTCTATAGCAAATGAGCCTAGAGAGGATGACAACCATAAGGAAAGTTCAGTTAGGTCACATCTAATCCACATTAAAGTCATAAACTTGGGAAAAATTACTCAAGAAAAATATTTAAACTCTTCCAAATATAGTCAAACTAGACATGTTTGGTGGTTCTTTAGTTTTGCATTGGAGCTATGAGACTAATGTCTCTCATAATTAACAGAAGCTTATGCTATTGCTACAAACCAAATTCCAAAAAAGTTGGGACACTAAACAAATTATGAATAAAAACTGAATGCAATGATGTGGAGGTGCCAACATCTAATATTTTATTCAGAATAGAA
>BRDA01023854.1:0-10946 GCA_036984385.1 Crenuchus spilurus
TAATAATAATAATAATAATAATAATAATAATAGTAGTAGTAGTAGTAATAATAGTAGTAGTAGTAGTAGTAATAATAGTAGTAGTAGTAGTAGTAGTAGTAGTAGTAATAATAGTAGTAGTAGTAGTAGTAGTAATAATAATAATAGTAGTAGTAGTAGTAGTAGTAGTAGTAGTAATAATAATAATAATAGTAGTAGTAGTAGTAGTAGTAGTAGTAATAATAATAATAATAGTAGTAGTAGTAGAAGTAGTAGTAGTAGTAATAATAATAGTAGTAGTAGTAGTAGAAGTAGTAGTAGTAGTAATAATAATAATAGTAATAATAATAATAATAGTAGTAGTACTAGTAGTAGTAGTAGTAGTAGTAGTAATAATAATAATAATAGTAGTAGTAGTAGTAGTAGTAGTAATAATAATAGTAGTAGTAGTAGTAGTAGTAGTAGTAGTAATAATAATAGTAGTAGTAGTAGTAGTAATAATAACAGTCTTAACTGTATATCAGTTTTATTTTCAGATCTGATCTGTTTAATCTCTTTTTCAGATTCTGGAGCTGGTTGATTTCAGAGTGACGGAGGGCCTGACAGACTTGCGCCTCTTTGCAGTGGTTGCCAGTCTGGCGCAAAAAATTGCCACATTAGAGTGAGTTGAGTTTGCACATTAGACCTGGAGGAGACACACTAACCCTTCATAAATAAGAATGGACAGAATTATGTATAGTGCATCTGTTTCTTTGCATATTTTGTTCTTCACTGGTCAGGACGCCCATGACCTCCCTGGATCCATCTCAGCACTGCAGTGACAGTGACACCTACCTTGTTGGTCCACCTTGTAGATGTAAAGTCAGAGACAGCAGCTCAGCACAGTTTGTGTTGGTCCTTTAGTCCTTTATCGGCATGCTATTGAGCTGTTGAGTGACATCAGTTCTGCTGTGATTTACTCTTCCACACCACCACCGCATCAGTGTCACTGTGAATGATCCACCAGCTCTGACCATTGCAGATCAGTCTGTAATTGCAGAACTGCACCTGTGGTCAGTGTAACTGTAGATACAAGTGGTCATAATGTTCTGGTATGACTGTGTGTATATACCTCACTTCACATATGATGTCACAAATGTTTACTGTGCCTGTAAGCAGATGACCCAGCTGAGACTGGACGCTCAGTGTGTTGGCCTGTTGTCCATTAGAGTGATGAGTTTTTGGGTTGGAGCCTGAGCTACAGGCCATATGCCAGAGATTCCCACATAGAAACTCTTTATTTCTGGAGCTTTTATGGACCTCTGGGCTGGCTGAGGGTCCTTCAGGTCATGTGAGAGTGTGTGGCAGTTTGAGGAAAAGTCAGCGTAAAGCAATGCTGCGGCTGTAGATATGTTTGTGTGTGTGTGGTTAAGTGTGTGGTATGTGGGGGTGCCCGGGGTCAGGCCTGTCCTCTGATTTAGTGCCCTGCTTGCTTTGTGAGTGTAGCTCTTTCAACGTTCAAAAAGACTAGCAATTAAACAAATGAAAAGGGACAAGGCCATTTCTATAGAACAGATACAATAGTAACCGTTGCATAGCTCAACCTCTTCCATCAACCTTCATTGAACCCTGATATTGGTTTGACCCCAATGAATTTATGTCGCCCAAGAAAGGAATCCAAAATGTAAAGTCCATTTCATTTTTCAGTTTATGATGTTATTTTAAAGTTACTCTTGCTGTTCTCATTGTGTGCAAATTTCATGATGACTGGATCAAAGGAAAGAGCCCAAAATGATTCGGAAAGACATTCGGTTCCATTGACTTCCATTAAAATTGAAATACGTTTTTCCTTCTCCTGTAAAGTTCTTATTTTGGTGAAATGTGTCAATGTTTCATTAATGCAGAAACGATGTGAGGTGATTACACACTAGGGACAAAAGTATTAGGACACCTGAGACAAGAAGAGTTTATCCTGCTTATTTCAAAGCATTGCTGTGCAGATTTGATTGCATTCAGCCACAATAATGTTGGATGTTGGATGTTCGCCACCACTTCATCCCCAATTCATAAAAAGTACTGGATGGAGCAAAGAACACAGTCCCACAAGGCTGAGGTGCTTTATACCACTCTAGCCCACACCTGGTGCCAATAGGTTCTAGTTCTATTCTATTGGCATTACTTCTTTACAGGGACTAGATAAGCTGGGTGCTTTTGTACAACTTTTTAGACACACACTGCATAACTCTTATTTAGTGCACAGGCATCCTGAAATAGGTCACATGACAAACCATCAGATTACAAAACAGTCTAATGAACCTCTTTTACAACCTGTGACTGTACTGCAGCCTTCAGACGCTCTCGCGCTGTTGTGGTGGTGAGGAGCTGAATGTTAGCAGACTCGGGGATGATAAATCTGGGCTTTAATTGTGCTGATTCAGCGCGCTGACTCATTCAATTCAGCAGTCTCTCTCTCTCTCTCTCTCTCTCTCTCTCTTTCTGCTTAACCCCATTTTAAATGATCCGTCCACTCCGAATAACACACATGCCGCCAAAACTTGGCCACCGAAAACAACCCGCGCTATTCTTATGCCCCAAAACTTTTAAATGGGTCACCCTTCCCCCTCCCATTACACATGCACACTCTCACATAGCCCTCACCGCCCCACCCCAAACAAAAACGACAAAAAAAAATCAGAAGGCCGCCAAAATTTAACCCATTACGTAAGCTTGGGGTCTGTTGGGGTTGGCACTGGTGGGCTTTGTGGGGGGAAGGGGGGAAGTACCCCAACAATAGAACTGGGTTACAGCTACTATTATCCCCCTTGTTGTCCCCGCAGGACCCTCGCTCAGGCCTGGCTGTCCACACTGCAGCGCAATTAATGATCATTAGCTGGCCTGTCCTGCCTTATTCTCGTCAAACCGGCCCCTCCACTATATCTGCCATAGGCCACCGGGGGATTCGGGGGTCCTCCAAAGCATGCGCTCAACCTAGTGGCTGAAGTGCATCCTCCCAGCATGCTCTTGGAGAGGAGGAGGCTTGTTAGTGTCCGTCGTCGTGCCACACGCTGGACAGCAGAGCTCTGTCCTAAATGAATGGCTTGTGTCTCTGGGTAATTATCTGTGTGTGCATGCGTGAATGTCTGTGTATTTTTTCAGTCAACAAGTGGGCACATTGCGCTACAGTGCGCTCCTGCCCCTCTCCCCGTGCCCTCCTCCCACTCTGGGCAGTTTTTATCGTTATAGTGGCGGGTTGGCCTCGTGTTCAGGATCTTTGTTTAGGAGGATGAGCAACCACAATGGGCTCAGAACACTTTACCATCAACGGCAAGCCACTGCACCCCCTCCCCAAAAAACAGAACATGCACCGCGTGAGCTGTCCCCGCCAAAAAATTACGCGCCAAAAACTGGCATCAGACGCCAGGACTAGCTGCTCTAGAAATCCAGCACACTAAGGAAAGTTCACCAGAATATGAATCGATGGGTAAGCTCACTCTGTATGCCTGTATATGTACATACATTATTATTTAGAGTCTGTCAGGTTAAATGTACTTTACATTTTTCAGTTTCTGACATACGGGAAAGTACCCGCTGCTGTTTACATTATCTACAAATTTCATAATGACTGGACTTAAAGAAATGACCCGAAATGGCCCAAAACATGTGGTTCCACTGACTTCCATTAAAAGAGTTTTTATCTTCTCATTTTGGAACATATTGTTTTTAAAACAAACTTTATTTATAGATCACCACTGTTCTCACTATTATAATACACAACATTATTATTTTTGAAATTTGAACTTACATATATCTTTACCAATAACTTTATAGAGCTTACACTGGTCTAGCACCAAGGGAGAATATTTGGTCACAACATTGGTATGGACACAACAATCATTTCACTACTGAATTTTTGGGCAATTAAATGATTAAATATTTAGTGAATATGAGTTTTTGAGTTTTTCCATAAATAAACTTAAAATATTACTGAACATCCTAAGAATAATGAAAATATATCCTTATAATTCCAAACTATAATTCATAATTAGGACTTTTTGGAGGTGTGACATCAACAAAGTATAAAATGTGTAGGCATGACGTCTACATTTTGGCCAGTGCTTGACAAATATGGACTGACTGCACTGATAACTGACCGTTAGCATAATGATCAGTTTGTAAATATTTGTACGTCACGATGAGACTCTTAGATAGCCCCTCCTTTTCAGTCAATCAGATGCTAGCAAGCCTAAACTTCATCTGGGAGGCAGAATCAGAATTATGTGCTCCAAAGATAATATAAACCAGCCATATTAATACCTACACCCATGTCTAAGCATTCTGAAAATTAACATAATTGATGCCCACAAAGCAGGAGAAGGCTGTAAAAAGATAGCTGTTTTTAGGTAGCAATTTTGTTATCAAATTAATTAAGAAATGACTGGTAACCAGAAGAGTGGACCTCAAATTGATTATTGGAGGCTAATCAAAATCAGAATGTGAACAGTGGTATATGTCAACTGAGCATTCAGGTAACACACCTCTCTTTTGGTTTACAGTGATTTCATGCGTTCCCTCATCACAAAAATGGACTTCAAGTCTTTGGAGATGAAGCTGTACAAAGCAAAGGTTTGTAGAAACACCGGGAAAAACATCTATTTTCTCTCTCACATCAAAAACAAGTGAAACATCTTAAATCTAGTCTACGTGTCTAATATTTATTTTATAAGCTTATTATAGGATAATATAACATACGTAGACATTTCTTACTTGCTTTAAGTTTATTAAGCAAAATATTTCACTGTGTTGGTGGATTATTTTGCTTGTTTTTATCTTATCTGCCAATATGGTGAGATCATGTTACTAAATAAAACAAGTAAACTCTGTCAAAATAGTCTTACAGTGAGCTTACACAGTAAATCTGCCAGTGTTAAATCAACACTATTAGAGTTAAATTAACACTGGGAGTGTTACATTTTGACACCCTCAGTGTTAATTTAACTCTAATAGTGTTGATTTAACACTGGCACATTTACTGTGTACAATGTTCCCAAAATTAGACATACAGTATTAGATATTTAGACTAGATTTTTGCAGTGCTCTCTCTCTCTCTCTCTCTCTCTCTCTTTCTCTCTCTGTCTGTCTCTCTCTCTCTCTGTGTCTCTCTCTCTCTTGATCACTCGAGGTAGGACAAGGCACACTGGAGACTAATTATAGTGAAATTAAGACTGCTAAATGCTTTGAAGGGCAATTCCAATGCTGGCTTAGTAAAACTAGCACCCCAGTGTGCTGGCGAAGAGAAAAGAGAAGTGGGGTCTCTCTCTCTCTCTCTCTCTCTCTCTCTCTCTCTCACTCCTCTCTCTCTCTCACTCCTTTCCCTGCTCTCTTTCCCCCTCTTACTCCATCTCTGTCCTTTATTCATGGATTACAGGCCGTAATCTCATTAAAGTAGCTGGCGGTATACGGCCGGTGCTATGCGCTCTGTAATCAAGTAAAGACACACTGCTCATCTCAGATGGAGCTCGGCCATATAGGGTGGCCATTGAAGAGTGAGGGCAAGCCAGGCCCATTGAACAGAGAGGCTGAGTTGTTTGAAAGCCCATGGCAAAGGGGCCGCTGGGCCCCCACCACTGCTTTCTTAGGGTTAGCGGAGAAAGGGCCGGCTAATTACAGAGCAAGTTTGGGATGGAATTGCTTTTGGGGGAACAGAGAGAGGAGCAGGCACATTGCCAGGGGATTACAGGACACACACACACACACACACACACAGCTGTACTTATTACCTTGGATGCATTTAACTGTGCAAACAGGTGCACTCACAGAAGTCCGCTGTAACTTGAGCCTCCTCAGACACACGTGTGAACGAGGGAACACACACACATAAAACAGGTCAGGAACACATTAGACTCTAACAGGCTGCTTAGTGTTAATCACGGCACAACCACTGCAAAATTATCAAATTTCCAGATGATGTTTTGTTTTCATGTAATCCAGAGATGTATGCTGAAGCTGAGTAAGATTGATTGATGCTGTGTCTGAAAAGTATTAAAAGTATTTTAAAAAATGTTAATTGTTGACAAACTTTTGAACGATAGTATTCAGAGTAACCAAGGATTCAACTAACACTTTTAATGGTTTGTTCACAGTCATCACTGAGAAACTGATGCAAATTTCAAGCCTTTATAAAGTCTCAGACAGCAGCCATGGGTTCCTCTAAGCAGCTGCATAGAACTATCTATTAAAGTAATTGATGCCCACAAAGCAGGAGAAGGCTATAAGAAGAAAGCTGGAACCACTGGAAAATAATCAGATTTTCAGCTAATGTTTTGTTTCATGACTTATGCTGAAGTTGAACATTAAGTTTAAAAATAAACATTCAGGATTGAGTCTGAAAATCCAAATCAATTATCAAATGTTAAAAATCTTATCTCTACTGCAATCCATCTAAAAAATAACATATTTGATGTTCATTACACATAAAGTGACATATCAGTGAATCTAAAATGTGACAGCTTACCATTTTTGAATTAAGTTGTTAATAAAAATTCACTTTATTCATCATTTTCTATTTTTTGGAGATGCATTAGCAGTTCTAGAGCTTCTTGGCTATGCACTTTTTTTATTTCAGAAGGTGTCTTAAAGCATCCTGTTGGATCTTTGGTGCAGCTTTGATATTACTTTTGTGTAGAGTACACTGAGTGTGGCTTTGTTAAAAGTTATAAAGTGAGGTGACCTTGACAGGATCTTTTACATAAAGCTGCATGAATAATTCAGGTGAAGAGGGCCAGACGATGGAAACTCATATATAAGCTGTATAAGTGTGTGAAGCTGTAGGTTGTTGTACATCTCTCCTTCACAAGATCTTACATATTCTTAAAAAAAGACGAGTCTTCAATGTCAATTTATTTTTAAAGCATACTGTATTTAAAAGCAACAATTGTTGAACAAAGTGTTGTACACAGTAGTTAAACTAACTTCAGTATAAATATACTATCAAATATGATAAAGTATACTCAGTATAAAATCAACACCAGTTACATAAAAGCCAAGGAAAACGAGCAAAGTCTTAAAAGTTGTCTTAAAAACAGAAAAAGTGGGTGCTAAACTAATCTAATTCCATAACCATAATGAAAGCATGGTCCCCTTCTGCTGTAGCATCACTC
Source organism: Crenuchus spilurus (assembly GCA_036984385.1). NCBI lineage: Eukaryota > Metazoa > Chordata > Actinopteri > Characiformes > Crenuchidae > Crenuchus > Crenuchus spilurus. The sequence goes on from BRDA01023854.1 coordinate 7,116, forward strand.
TGGAAGCTGTGAATATAATGGTTCAGTAGTTCAGTCAAATAATCCTGAATATTTCCATAAAAAAATGTCTAAAAAAGCTAAAAAGTAGAACTTTAAAACTTATTCTAAAAACCACAGGAAGCCATTGAAGAGAGTCCAACGCTGGTGTCATGTGTTCTCTCTTACAAGAGTGGTGAACAGCCTAGCTGGGGCATGTTGTACCCTTGTTGTTCAAGGGTTCTTTAGTAAAGAAAATGGTTATATTTTGAACCATGAACAGTAAAAGAACCCTTTGTATTGTACAGATCCATCTCAGCCCGGACACTCAAATCGGATTTAGAAGTGCTTTTAGCCTCACTCGCAATGCAAGAAAGAATGTTCAAACCCAGAGTGATGGAAGTGGGTGGATCCAAAAAGAGCATCACAAAGTGCACCACAGCTGAGTCCCAGGTTGCCAGGTCCTGAAAAACTCTCCAGCCCACTGTCTGACAGAAGAAGGTCTGAAATTTTACCCATGAGTGCATTAAAATAAATACCGAAATTTTGCGTGACAACTGCAAACTGGCAACTCTGAAGCCACATCACTGGCGTGTAATCTGTAATTACTGATGCCTGTACTGTTACCTCAGAAACACAAACAGTGTATGTGATGTGTAGACAGACAAATCAGATCTGATCACTTACTAATAGCAGACCTTATTGCAACAGGCCTTTGCAAAGGAAAGAAGTGATGAAAGTGCTTCACACTGACATTCACTTTACTTTCACTTCACAGCAGTTGTTCCTGTTCTTACTGGAGGGACAAGCAGGTGGTGCTGTAGCAGGGCAGGGCTGCATTAGTGCCGAACAGTTGCTGGTGGAACTGAAGGCAGGCGGAATCCGAGAGGAACACGAGGAAGTGGTCCGTCGTGAACTTCGTAGCCTCCGAGCTCTTGACCTGCTTGACTTCCTCGCCCACCTGCCCCTCTTCATCCTCATCCACAATTCAGTCATCGCCAATCCACTGGATGACTCCAGCAACCTGTGACCTTACCAGAGAGCTCAACTCTTCCCAGGCACAAAATGATCATGTATATACACAGTCATATCTGAATATTATGACCAAGTCCTTGTATCTACACCAGGGGTGTCAAACTCCAGTCCTGGAGGGCCAGATTCCTGCAGAGTTTTGTGAACTTCCTGATCAAACATACCTGATTCAGCTCAGCAGATAATGAGCAGGTTTAATTGTAGTGTCAGACCAGAGAAATCACTAAACTCTGCAGGAATCCGGCCCTCCAGGACCGGAGTTTGACATCCCTGATCTACACTCATTGTTCATTTTAGCTCCACTCAATTGTAATTTTCATTTTTAATTATTCTACTTCTTTACCCAAACATCTGCAAAAAACTTTAACACTAATGAAGATCTGGTGATGAAGTTATGATTAAATAAACCTCAGTCTGTGTGTAAAAGACTGACATGTATTATTGCAGTGCAGATATACTGTATGGGTGTTTATTTCTGATAACTAATATCTGCAGCTGTAGGAGTGGAAGCCGGCGCCCGCCCAGCCATCTCCATCAGTCGCCTGCTGCTACAGTGAGACATTAAAGTCCTCAGTTATCCTCATGGACACAGCACAGGATGCTGGTTATTTCACCCTGAGAACTGTGCAGAGATCTGTGTATAATGTATCGGTGCACAGTACAAGAGGAAGTTATGGTGTGAACGTACTGAACGCCATTCAGAAGACACAACAGGAGTTTCTGAAACAGTCTGGAGACAACGGGGTTATTGTTCTACGACCTTTCACATCTTGGAATGTCAGGTTCAGCTGTGTTTGGATGCTGCTGGTGGGCATTTTCAGCTTGTGTTGTATCATCAGTCTTTTTCACACAGTCTGATGTTTATTTCATCACTAGATCTTCATCATTATTAAAGTTGTTCATGACCATTTGGGGACAAAGCAAATGGGACACCGTGTACTTAAAAAAACATATTTTGTGAAAATAAACCTGTTTCATTTCAATTTATTCTGTAGGACATTATTGTTTAACATTTCTACTGTCCAGCTCTATAAGGTTACACTTACCTTATCTGCCTCCCACAGCTCTATCTCTCTGTAAGCCTTTAGGAAGGTACTGCACCCAAAATGACATTAAATACAATTATTTTTTAAAAGTGTTGACTCTAGTTCTGGTTTTGATTCTGGATGGTATCTGTCCTGTCTTCTCTTTGGGACTTCAGGCTTCTTAAATGGCTCGTTCACTCTGATTGGCTGCTGGCTCAGTTGCTGTGAACAGAGAGGAGTGCTGTCTGTGGTCCTGAAAGATCTTCTTCCTCTTCGTCTCTGCAGTCAGACTGCTCTCATGTCACATAAACAGCTTCCACTCATCTACTCTACACTCTTGTGCTGAAACAAATCCAATAAATTCAATAAGTGATGAGAGTGCACTGTCAGACAGGAGGACAAAAGGGAAAGGATATAAAAGAGAGAGAGAGAGGAGAAGGACTGGTAGAGAAAGGAAAGACTTAGCCCACTCATTTGTCCTTAAGGAATGGCCACGGCCCCGTGCCAGAGACCCTGGAGCGATGAGGAGGCGAGTGTGGTGGTCTTTACACAGTGTGTAAAGTGTGTTGAGCACACTGAAAGACTGTCCAATCAGAGCCAAAGAATGAAAACTGGGAGGACGTCAGAGGAGCCACAGCTATAGCCATCAAATGAATAATGAATAATGTCTAATAGCTGATGATGTTATGTATAACAGAAGTTTGAGAGATGAGAAATCGCACCCCTCATTCTTTCCTGCAATATAAAAACCCCTCCATTTGACCTACCCCTTCTGACCACCACCATCCCATCGGGCTCCATCAGCTGAGTTGCACAGAGCTTGGCACCCCCTCGCTTTAATCATTAAGTGGGCCACTCTAAGTCAATATTATCAGTAAATGTAGAACAGCAGCTAAAGTGATGCCCACTTTGCTAGACCTCAGCAATGTATGTGCGTGTGTGTGTGTGTGTGTGTGCTGTGTGTGTGAATGTTTGTGCCGTGTGTGTTTGTGTGTGTGTGTGTGTGTGTGTGTGTGTGTGTGTGTGTGTGAATGTTTGTGCTGTGTGTGTGTGTGTGTGTGTGTGTGTGTGCTGTGTGTGTGAATGTTTGTGCCGTGTGTGTTTGTGTGTGTGTGTGTGTGTGTGTGAATGTTTGTGCTCTGTGTGTGTGTGTGTGTGCGCGTGTGTGTTCCAGCACCTGCCTGCTGTAGAGAGCGCGCGCGTGTCCTTTAGGTTGGGCGGGGTTGGGGGTGCTGAGTGTTTGAGTGTCTGACAGGCACGCGGCTCCTTCAGTGGCGCTCGAGCGGCGCACGCTCCCGCACACACTAACTTCAAAGGGCGCAAGCAGCACGCGCCCGAGGACACGCGCGAGTGAAAAACTTTACCTGAGAGAGAGAGAGAGAGAGTGAGAGAGATACAGGAAGAGAGACAGAGAGGGAAGGAAAGAGAGAGAGAGAGAGAGAGAGAGAGAGAGAGAGAGAGAGAGGGAGAGAGACACATACAGGAAGAGAGAGAGAGAGAGGCAGAGAGGGAGGGAGAGGGAGACATACAGAGAGAGAGAGAGAGCGAGGGAGAGAGAGAGAGAGAGAGAGACAGAGGGAGGGAGAGAGAGACATACAGAGAGAGAGAGAGCGAGGGAGAGAGAGACCTACAGAGAAAGAGTGAGAGAGATACAGAGAGAGAGAGAGAGAGAGAGAGGGAGGGAGAGAGAGACATACAGAGAGAGAGAGACCTACAGAGAAAGAGTGAGAGAGATACAGAGAGAGAGAGAGAGAGAGAGAGAGAGAGAGAGAGAGAGAGAGAGAGAGAGAGAGAGAGA
>BRDA01023857.1:0-13784 GCA_036984385.1 Crenuchus spilurus
TCTCAATCTCTCTCTCTCTGTCTCTCTCTGTCTCAATCTCTCTCTCTCTCCCTCTCTGTCTCAATCTTTCTCTTTCCCTCTCTGTCTCAATTTCTTGTTCTCCCTCTCTGTCTCAATCTCTACTTGCCCTCTCTGTCTCAATTTCTCTCTCTCCTTCTCTGTCTCATTCTTTCTCAGTCTCCTTCTCTGTCTCAATCTCTACTCTCTCACTGTCAATCTCTCTCAGTGTACCTCTCTCTGTGTCCCTCTCTGTCTCAATCTCTCTCAGTGTCAATCTCTGTCTCAATTTCTCTCTCCCTCTCTGTCTCAATTTCTCTCTTTCTCTGTCTTAATCTCTCTCTCTTTTTCTCTCCCACTGCTTCTCTCCCTTCTTGTCTCTCTCCCTCTCTTTCACTCTATCTTCCTCTCTTACTCTCTCTCTCTCTGTTTTTTCTATTTTCTTTCTTTCTTTCTTTCTTTTTCTTTCTTTCTTTCTTTCTTTCTTTCTTTCTTTTGTTCTTTCTTTCTTTCCTCCCTTCTTTCATTCTTTTGTTCATTATTTCATTCTGTATTTCTTTTCTTTCGTTTTTTTCTCACTGCAACATTGCATCAGAGTTTAGTGTGACAACTCAGAGGGATGGTCAAAGAGAATTCAAAATGCCTGCATGCACACGCACACACACACACACACACACACACACACACACACACACACACACACACACTTCAAGTAGATCATTTCTGTTGATTTGGGGCATCAGAACAATAACAAAAAAGACCACCAACACAGAGCATCATTACATACCACATAATAAAACAGACAGACAGACAGATGTATAGATGGACAGACTATATATCCAATAATATAAACACAGAGTTCAGTAGAATAAAGTTGGGCAGAAGTAAACAGAATAAGTTTGAGCATCATTAAGAGAATAATAAACAGAATAATTATTAGATAATTAGATAGACAGCTTCTGTTCATGTACTGCACCTACTGCAGTCCTGCATCTTCTGCCCAAAACATGCAGCGTTACAGACAGGTGAGTCTGAGTGCCTTCAGTAGACTCCTCAAAGCTCCTCAGAGAGAGAGAGAGAGAGAGAGAGAGAGAGAGAGAGAGGGGTGGCAGAGAGATGAGATAAAACACACACCTTAGAAATCATTAGCAATTAATATTTGAGGCAATGGCGGAGAAACAGCAGCGTTAAACGGTGGTTTAATAATTCATACTATAAACAAGAAAGTCTCCCACTTCCTTAATAATTTAGACGTAAGCTAATGTTGATTTATTCAGGAAGGTCTGTGCCACCAGGGCTGCCTGGAGTGCCCACATTTGAATTAAAGTAGGACAGTAGCAGGCAAGGCTGTAATAACATTTGTATAATTTTATTATTGCTCTGGGCTCAGTTCATTTCCTCCTCCAGTAGCAGCGTGAAATTGTTTGATTCTCCAAACCGCCTTCAGTCGCTGCTCTGGGGTCGCCTGATGCTGCAGGAACAGGAAAGACTGCGACATTCTCTCTCTCTCTCTCTCTCTCTCACACACACACACACACTTGTGCAGGCAGTGCAACCAGACACATCCTAAAAGATTGATACACACAAACAAGGACGCTCACTAATGAAAGGTTACACACACACAAGCCTTTATTATTCTGGGACCTCGCCATGCTGTTCCACTCACTCACTTAATAACTCACCCAGAGAAATGACAATTCAATGTGAAGAGAATGACACTGACATCCTCTCATCCTGCTGGGCTGGTAAATATTTCAGTGTAGCCTATGAGAATGTGGCAAGCAGGAAAAAAAATTATTCATCACACAGAGGTTGAAGGGTTTTATGCACAGGCTGTCAGCCCTTTCTAAAACAGAAGCCGAGCGGCGCTCAGAGATGCCACTGCGCTCCTTATTTGGCCTTGAAAAGCTCATTTTCAGGACAAAGTTCCATTTACTGCAAATAGCCAAGACTGCTTAGTTTAGAACTGGAGCTGTGGGGGGAGTAATCAGTCAAAATCCATTGTCAACCAAATAGTTTCATACCCCAAACTCTCAAACTTCTTCATGGCTTAAATCCCCAAATCCAGGAACCTTAAAACACTTTGATTAAGCTCAGTGACCTTAATCAAGACCTGAGTCCATTTCTTTTCAGGTGTGGAAAAGCTTTGGGCATGGATTAGGTAACTACTGATATTGATGTTCTTTGCACCAATGGTCAACATATTCTAAAACCCAAGTGGAGCTCAGAGACACCATGATGCTACTTCTTTGGCCTCAAAAAGTTCAGTTTCAGGACAAATTTCCATTTACCCCAAATTGCCAAGACTATTTAGTTTAGACTTGGAGCTGTGAGGCTATCAAATTGCTAGTAATCACCCAAATCATTTCATGCCACAAACTCTCAAAGTTCTTCCATGGCTTAAAAGCTTTGGGGCTGATTTGGTTGACTATTTATGTTGATGTTAGCCTTGCAGCTCCAGTTCTAAACTAAAGTGAAATTTGGCCCATGAGCATGCCTTGACTAATTAAATAAGTTGAGAGTTGCTATCAGTCACTCATAATCCATTGTCACCCAAATAGTTTGATGCCCCAAACTCTCAAACATCTTCCATGGCTTAAATCACCAAATCCAGGCATAATAAAAGACATCCACAAGTATTAGGGTCTTAATTAAGACCTGAGTACATTTCTTTCCAGGTTGGGAATCTTACTGTAACTGAACAACAGCCTGGAGGAATCCATTAACTGCTCGCTTCAGGAATTCAGGTCTGGACTTTGACTTGGTCATTCCAAAACAGGAACTTTATTCTTCTGTACAACTTATGCTTAGGGTATTTCTCTATGACCCACCTTTTCCTGAGATTCAGTTCATGGACAGATGTCCTGACATTTTCTTTAGAATTCTATGATATAATTCACAATTCATTGTTCCATAAATGATGACAAGCCGTCCTGGCCCAGATGCAGCAAAACAGGCCCAAGCCTGATACTACCACCACCATGTTTCACAGATGAGATAAGGTTCTTATGCTGGAATGCAGTGTTTTCCTTTCTCCAAACATAACGCTTTTCATTTAAACCAAAAAGTTCTGTTTTGGTCTCATCCGTCCACAAAACATTCTTCCAATAGTCTTCTGACTTGTCCACGTGATCTTTAGCAAACTGCAGACAAGCAGCAATGTTCTTTTTGGACAGCAGTGACTTTTTCCTTACAACCCTGCCATGCACACCATTGTTGTTCAGTGTTCTCCTGATGGTGAAATCGTCTTGCTTTTGGAGTGATTTTTGTTGGTTGACCACTCCTGAGAAGGGTAACAATGGTCTTGAATTTGTACACAATCTGTCTGACTGTGGATTGGTGCATCTTTAGAGATGGTTTTCTAACATTGTTTAGCATCAACAACAATTCTTCTGAGCTCTGAAACCTCTTTGTTCTTGCCATGATACACTTCCCCCAATCATGTGGATCAGACTTTGCTAGATCCCTGTTCTGGGACACCCACTCACACCTGACTGTCATCACAGATATGTAATATTGGATGATTGTCTTCAATAAATAAATAAATGAAAAAAATAAATAAAAAATAAATAAAAGTCTAATATTTGTGTTTCATTTGGTTCTTTTTATCAACTTTGGTAAATTTATTTGCAGAAATATAGAAAATTCTGAAGGATTCACAAATTTTCAAGCAGCAATGTGCACTATTTCAATAGTACTTAACTCAAAAACCAAATAAGATATTCGAATACTGTGAGATATGAGATTTCCATCTATAAGCCATACTGATCAACATTCAAACAAACATGCTTTAAATATGTCATTCTACATGTAATTTATGAACAAAAATGAAGGTCTTCACCATATTCTAACATGCTGATGTAGCACTGTATGCTGCTGAGAATAGCACATCATTTGTCTGAGTATTTTCTTTGTTTTCCTCATCAGCTTTGTGAAGAAGTGTAATTCCTTTCTTCCATTCGTTCTCAGGAGTTGCATATGTAAACAAACAAGTTTAGGCGTTATTAGCGTGTGTTCAGTGCACCTGAGTCCACCCTGGGCGCTGCGACAGGATGAGGGCGGAGCCTTTCTGATTGGCCTCCTCCTGAGACCTGCCACCACCCACTGCTTTCTCCAACTAGACCTCCCCCTCCTCCCTTGTTTCCTCCCTCCCTCCGCCCGGCAGCCCCCGAGACATATTGCTGGAGAAACAATGCAGATTAGCTCCAACTGAAGTTTGATGAAAGACATTTGTTTTGTTTAACTATTCCTCCCCTGCCACTGGAGCCTGGAGCCGGGGGTCAGGGCGCAAGCGACTAGCCACCTATTCAATCAAATCTCTTTAAGAGAGTGGCGTAGCCTAATTGAATGATTGCAGTGACAGATCGAGTCAATTTTGCTTACTTCGCCTCTTCGTCCGTTCACTTCTGCTCGCGTCTCTCGCTTTGCAAATTAGAGAGAATTAGAGAGGCTTTTGAATTTCGGTTATGGCTCGTGTAATATTTGATTGCACCCAACCCTAAGTCATGTAAAGTGGCCCACTGTGGAGCAATAAAGTGGCTACAGGAGGTAACCAGAGTAGCTCTCCCATTTGGGGAATGGCCTCGTCGTGTTATTAGGAAGACGTTTATTATCACTGCCCTCTAGGGGGGGACCACATAATAGGATTACATTTTATTAGAGCCTTTAAGCTCCCCCACACCACCACCAGCTCCAAAATTTCCTCTTCGTTTTTGATTGTAGTGTCACTACTTCTTACATTGGGCCGGTTGATTGGGTGGGTGGGCATTGGAGTGTACTGGAAAGTAAGAGTATTGAACCTTCTTATTGCTTTGTGCGAGAGATGATACTATATTTGTTTTTTTCCTTCATTTTGTGAAACAAGAATCAGATGATCATTATACATCACTGACGAGAAATACTCTTTTCTGATTGGCTGTTAGGAGTCTATTAGTTTTGTATTATGAAGTAGAAAAGTTTCTTTGTTCATGACTAAAGACAGTAGTAGCTTGGACATGGTCATATCAGAAAATTATCTTAAGACCTGGGCTTAAGAGAGTTCGCTCATGCAATTTGACACTTTCCTGTTCATTACAGCATCAATGGGCTCCACTGTTATGCTGTTGGGAGGCACTACATGTACCAGAAGTCCAGTCTCATTGCACCTTCACTACAACAGCTCTAGAACATCCCATAAAGTTTGTGGTTTTGAGATGCTGCCACCACCATGTTTCATTATTATTTGCACTCTGCTACAGTTGACTAATGTGCTTGCTTATTTACATGTGCAGCAAAGATGCCGTTTGTGATTCATTCAAAGAAGAAGAGTCGAGCTGAATCTCCACTCTTCAGCAGAGACCTTGATGTGCAAGACTTAACTCTTTAAACATGCATATACAGTATGAGCACCTATCTTTGCACACATTGGAATGAACAGGTCCATTCTTGGGCCTGCCTCAAAACGTTCAGAAAAAGTTCTATCAAATATCACAAATATGTCATGAAACCAAAGGCCGGAGGTTTCTTTTTAAGGAATTATAAACAAACCAATGGGAGAATTTACAGCATAATAACATGGTGGCGCATTCTGGATAATTCATAAATATGACACCAGTGGGGATTGTATCTCCACTGAGTATGCTGAGATTGTTTAGAGAGAGATTACAGTGATCTGAGGATTTTGCCTAGAAGGCATTGTGGAGGGTGTGGAGCCGGGAGTTGCCGGATTGGCACGAAAATGAAATTAATTATTCAAAACACAATTTCAGTGATAAATAAGAGCAGCGGTAGCTCAGCGGGTTCATGCACCCACACCAGGAACCACAATATGTAGCACCCAAGGGGGTTCCTGGTTCAGTTTTAGTTTGGGCACCATGTAAGAACACTCGATCTTGACCATTTTGCTATGTTGCTTCAGGGCCATTGCAGTACATTACTGTAAATAAAGGACATCTGTTTAGACAGGTAGGCCTTCCTTCACTCATTTAGGCCTAAACATGCACGTTTACAGTGATGTTGACAGAGGAGTTCTGAAAGTGCTGCAGTACCTCCTGCTTTTTTAGGGCTGAGGAGCTAAAAGTCATTTTACAAATATCATGTTATTTTTTGAATGTATGGGTGTTGATTGTGGGAGGAGTTTGTATTGTTTTAGTCTCCTTCATTGACACATTTATTTGCTTACAAATTCTGCATTAATCTCTCGCATTTGTCACCATCATTTGTGGTTGATGAAGTCATGCAGTCTTGAAGCTAATTTCCTGAGGCCCAAGAAGTTGCTAGGCTGTCGTCAATAAAGTACAATTATTTTTGCTAAGTGGCTGCTAATATGTTGCTATGTGGTTACTATGTGATTGCTATGTAGTTGCTAACAGGTTGCTAAGTTGTTGCTAGGCTGTTGCTACATGAATGCTTAGTTGATGCTAGGCAATTGCTAAATGGTTGCTAGATGTTGCTAATGTGTTTGAACTCTTGTACTTTAGTTTGAACACTGACCAGGACTTTGTTTTGAACACCATTGACCAGTTTGTTGGTTTGAACGCCATTGACTTGGACTTTGACAAGAACGCCAATAAACTGAACTTTGGTTTGAAGTCCATTGAATTGGACATTGACTTGATATTCTTTGACTTGGACATTGGCTTGAACACCCCTGACTTCTGTCGCTATTCCTCGCAATCGCCTGCTCTCTGAAGTTGTTGAGACTTGAGATGTCTATTGCATCAATTTGAGATATATTTGACTTTTTTTGTTGTAATTTTACCCAATTTTCTCCTCAACATATTTTAATGGCTAATTAACTCCGCCCCTTTTATCAACTCTCCCTATCACTATCACTTGCAATGTCACTGACTCCCTTCACAAGGGGGCAGATGAGCACAGCCCTCCACTGGCACCAGTGATGTTATGGCCCTTTTTTTCAGAACTGCTGGTGATACATCGCCACCAGGCAGCTAACACGCTTGGAGGAAAGCGCAAAAACCCCGGTGCTGATGGGTCGCCCAGCAGATGCCCGAGTCAGTCGTCATTGTTATAATGCTGGGAGAGTGCACCATCTTGCCCCCCTTGAAGAGTGAGCATGGCCAATTCTGCTCTCTTGAGGCCCCGCCTGTCGATGGCAAGCAGCATGATTGGGATTTGAACTTGCGATTCATGGACCATAGTGTTATTCGGGTCCCAATTTGACTTGTTTGAGTGTCTTGACTTGAGATGAACATGTTACTTACAACTCAGTGACATTCTTCTGCATAATGACCAAATGAAAACTACAATTCAATGCTTTTAACAAACACAGCACAGATCTGTGGTGATCTGTGATAAATGACTGCCTTGATTGAAAATAGCACAGCAAAGAATGTCTCAAGTGTGCTCAACATGGCATACATTAGAAAGCTGGAATAACATCACGAACTTTGGCTGAAAAGCAAAAGCCGAAAAAGCCACGCTGATTCCTTCCCATGATGCACAGTTCCACAGCTGTCTGCATGACTTCATCCACCTTTGAAACGGGCTGTTTAGGGCGATTCACATCTGCAAGCCATTTGACTCATTCGTCCGCTAAAACATTTGAGTTCTCTCTTGGCTGTTGCCAAGCAGCTTCATGACCAATCCAGTGAAAACAAGCCCCTGATGTCCAAGACATAAGAACACGCACCACATCTCTAAAACACACCCACATCTCTGCAAATCTGTGTTTGCCCTGATCCAAAGATAGCTGCTTTTTCTTTTTCATGGCTTAATCAGAGTGGGAAAAATGCAGTGTGGGATAGTTAGAGACAACTGGAGTCTGTACAGATGCCAAGAATGTGGTTTAGCAACTCGGCCTTTATGGCAAGGAAACCAAACGCATGTTTCATGCTGTAAATGATTCTAATTTGTAAGAATAACAACCATGAAGTCATCAAGACCTCACATTTTGCCAACTAAGCTTACAACATGCATCTGAAACAACACTCATAGCCAATATAACAAGCTCAACCATCTAAAACGGTCTAATCCTGGTCCTGGATCATGGTCCTCTTTACCATACATCTTCAGGACCAGGAACATCTAAACATCTAAAACAAAACTTCTAGTTGATATAATATGCTCAAAAACTACAACTAGACTAAAGGCAATAAAGCAAACTCAAACATCTATCACAAGGGGTGATTGCATTGGTGAACGTTGTGCACCAGAAAGCTTTTTTGCTTGGGTGCACTGTGTGTGGACTTTGTTCTCTGGGTGGGAGGGAGTTGTGTTGGTGGGAGACTCAAGGGGTGCCCCTATGGACATTTGAGGGCCCACGCCCAGTGTGTGATCCAAATTGGTCGACGCGCCAGCCCTGTATAACACAATTAAACAATTAAACATAAAACTGAAGCTAAAAAATAGTGCAATTAAACCTTTTTTAAGCCTTTTAAATTCTAAAGAAAGTGACTTTTCTAAAAACAGTGTGTGGACCACAACTGCTACTCTCACAATGAATGTCACAAAAGTCTGGTATGTGTGAGTGAGAGAGAGAGAGAGAGAGAGATCAGAGTTAGTTGTGTTACTACAGCATATAACGAGTACGTTTTACAGATGTTCCTGTCTACGATCTTAATTATCAACGTGAACATTAAATGTAAACAAAAGCATTGATTATCGCAAAGCTTTCCAAACACTGAAAATATTTAAAACTGCTTCTAGATGCGTAATCTTCATAGGGCGCTCATGCATGTGAACAGAAATACCGAAATAGCGCCTCCTAAGGTCACACATTTCAACCTGTTACTAGTCTGAAACGAGTATCCAGCTCATCCCTATTTTAAGAACCTTCTGTGTCACACTGTGTCAGTTCGAACCCCAGTCATGGCACTTTAGTGTTTTTGTTTTCTCTTTTAATTCTTTTTTGCCACCTCCTCTACCTGCACTTGAAGTCCAACCTGGTGCCTTTTAGCTCTGGCATTTTCTCAAACAGGAGCTCACCATTCTCCCACTTCATCTAGACAGCCGACTGTACACTGAAAATTAAACCTCTAAAACAACACTTAGTCAACATAGCATGATCACACATCTAAAACCAAAGCTCACAGTCACTGTAAACAAATACTCCTAGCTAATATAACATGTTCAAACTCTGCCTCAAAGCCAGTATATGTGTATAAGGTGTTTCTCTATTCTACGATGCTCACACAGAGAGGTGAAATGTTTGTTTTTGTCTTTATTTTAACCAGGCAATGCATTTAAAATGAAGTCTTATTTACATCAATGGCAGAACACAATTGGACGAAGGGAATACTCATACTGAAAAAAGACAGGAAACCACGACTAGCGTGCTAATTCTTTCTGCAACAACAAAAACAAGACCACTATTAAAATGCTGGAGTGCACGTTTACTGCGTTCTGTTATCGAGCTCGGAGCAAGCCTTGAGGCGGCCAAAGCACTGATTGGAAAGTTCTGATTGGGGTATTTAAAAGAAATGCTCAGCCTGCACAGATGTCTGCAATTATGTAAAACTTGCACCGTGAAAGGTTCACTAGTTTATCAGAGCACCTGGTATCAAATATCCTCAAAGTGGACTACAGGTATAAACGTGAAAGTCGGGAGTACTACGGTGAAGCTTCGTCTGAAAAGAAAGAGGAAGATATTTAAATTGGTTTAAAACAGGCTTTAAACACAGACCGCTATGTTAGCTTAAGGCTTCATTCTGCAAAACAGAGTTGAAGGTGAGGTGTTTGGGTGCAGCTGTATTGCTACATATTGTAATTTTGAATGAATGAAATCACTCACAGAAGCTCATCAACGGTGTCTGAGGTCGGGCTTCTACAGAAGTTTGTGCCTCAGTTCACACAGATGTAAAACTGCACACACACAGTTTGTCTAGTCCCTGTAGAGAAGTACTGCCAATACAATAGAACCCTGTGGAGAACCTACTGGCACCATGCCTAATGCTAGGAGTGTGCTAGAAGGGTATAAAGGCCCAGAGCACTGAGCTGTAGAACTGGTGCTCCATGCAATACTTCTGGGATGACTTGGGGACGAGGTAGTGGTGCTGATCATCTACATAACACTCTTGTGGCTGAATGCAATCATACCCTCACAGCAATGCTCCAAAATCTAGTAGAGACAGCAGGAAAAACTTCTGAATGAGCAGGTGTCCGAATACTTTTGTCAATGGAGTGTAGATATAATGCAGCTTCTCATGGCCCTTCAAATTCATAGAAATGCAATGAAAATAAATAGCCTGATTGTGGCTGTAATAAAGCTTATGCACCTGTTTGCAGGAGAGGGGACGAAATGCCAAAGCACGGTATTAGACTTTCTGTCCGCCTGCAGAAGATTCATGACACACCCGCTGAACCCACACAGCCAGTGGCACGTTATTAAACTCGCTCACATGCTGCTCCCAACATAGCCTCGACTCCAGCCATATGCCTTCCACAGAGATGTCCGGATCCAGCACTCTGTAGCTGGGACAGAGTGGAGTCTGAGCAACTCTGTCCAGTAATGAGACAACTAATAATGTGTTTATAAATGAATATACAGTCATATATTTTATGTTCATTACACATAAAGTGACGTATGTCAGTGTTACTGCTGATGAGACTTATATGTGATGTAAATCAGAGCTCCAGTAGAATCTGTGATGGTGAGTTTGAGTAAATGACTATAAAGAGTATAAATAGTGTATCTCTCAGACTGTCACACTCCTAATATCAACACTCCTGAACCAGAGACAACATCACAAGTGTCTTACCTGGACTGAGCAGAACCAGAACTGGACTGTTACTCAGTACAAAGTCCTCTGTTTACATTTCATTAGTAAATCAGCTGCTAGACTCTGGAACAGGGGTGCACACACTTTTTCAGCCTGCGAGCTACTTATTTAATGACTAAGTCAAAGTGATCTACCTAATATAAAAATGTAAGACATATTTATTTATTTATTTATTTATTTATACAAATATTGACAGTTTATGTGTATACTGTATGCTGGTGTACCTTGAATACCTACATGAACCCATATTACACAACACAACTGTGTACATGTTTTGTCATTAGCCTACTTTACTCTGATGACTTGCACTGAATGGAATCAGTCAGTGATGCATAGTCTGGACAGTAGTTGCTGATAAACAGAATCAAGCAAACCTCCAAATGATCATCAGTCATAGTGGAGCGATACTTGGACTTAATGATCTTCATGTGTGAAAAGGCTGACGCTGAATAATGTAGTCAAGACAAACACACTTAAAAATGACAGTAAAAAGTCCTCCACTCCGTATGGAAATGCTCAGTTTTAGGTTTCTTACACAGGCAGAACAAGCACACATGTTAATAACTTACAGTGACAGCTGAACACGGACTGCTGGACAACTTGAAAAACACTGTTTACAAGTCCAGATGCTGTTTTATGAAGCGATAGCGGAGACGGCCAATCACACGTTAGCAAGAAACAGCAGAGCCAATCAAATGAGCTTGTGGGCGGTCTAAAGTGAAACTTGATTCAGATTGAGCGGCTTGGAATCCCGCTGGGTCCTAGTGCTCGACCACTCTCCCTGTATGTCAATCAAGTGAGATCTTTTATAGTGAGGACAGATGATAGGCTGACGTCTATTTTTTAAAATGCCATGCGATCTACCCACAATACCTTTGTGATCGACCGGTAGATTGCTCTCAACATATTGTGCACCCCTGGTCTGGAGGAAGAGTGGAGAGACACACAATACAAGGTGTCTGAAGTCCAGTGTGCAGGTTCTGCAGTCTGTGATGGTTTGGGCTGCTGGTGTTGGTCCACTGTGTTTAGTCCAAAGTCAACACAGCTGAGATTTTACAGCACTTCATGCTTCCATCTGCTGATGAGCTTTATGGAGATGCCCAGCAGCTGCCCACAGTGCCAACACTACTACTGACCATCACATGACTGTGAAATCACACTGATCAACATAAAAATGAAACAGTAATAAATATAAAATGACGGTTTGCTTAAACAAACATGAACTCAGCACATCCTCGTTCTCTGACCTATGACTGCAAACTACAACTAACAAGTAATGTAAACATTTATGCAGTTTTTTTTCCAGAACCAGGACAGTTTGGTACATTTGGTACTAGTCTGAAAACTGCCTGGAAGCCTTCCAAAGAACCAATATCTAGTCCTCCTGAAATGTTCCTTGAGCGTGGAAGCTCATCTGGTCCCAGCGCCACATGTAAAATTGTGTGACTGGTTCAGTTTATAGCTTAGTCTTTTCTCCTCAGCCCTTTTGAAGACAGACACAGGAGATGGAAGGCCTCACAGATATACATTCTGTGTCCAAAAGTTGTGGACACCAATTCTAACGAATACAGAACTAAACATCAACCTATTTGCCCCATGTCTAATGCCAGGTGTGGACTAGAGGGGTATGAAGCCCCCCAGCATTGAGCTGTGCAGCTGTGGAACTTGTTGGGATGAGTTGGGGATGAGGTGGTGGTACTCATACAACATCCTGAGGCTCATCCTGAGGCTTTGTGTTCATAATTAAACTGAAAATTCATAATCATTGACTCACATTCCTAATATAATGATGTGAGATTCTGGATTTCTGATTGTCATGAGCTAAAAGTTCAAATTAAAGCCACTTTGTGTGTAATGAATATAAAATATATGACCGTTTACATTTTTGAATGAAATTATGAACAAAAATAAACTTTTTCACCACATTCTAGTCAATATTTTGAGTATTTATCAAATAAGAAGATATTTGTAAGATTATAAGATTAATAATAAAATAAGCTTTTTCAGTTATTATACAGAATTTTTTTATTTATTTATTTTATGCAGTTTGTCTGAAGTTTTGTTTTTGGAAGCCAATTTTATACCACATAAATAAATAAATAAATAAATACACAGTTCATACGTAAGCATTAGAACATGGTGAAAAAGTTTTGTTCATGTTCATAATTTAACAAAAAGCTTCCAAAAATGATCATTATTCTAATAATCTGAGATTCTGTTTTTAATGGTCGACCTAAACGGTCAGTATTGAATTTTATAAATATGTCACTTTATGTGTAATGAATATAAAACTTCATTTTTGAATTAATTATGTACAAAAAGGAACCTTTCCACACAGTTCTCATACGGAATGTCCTTGTTAAAGCTCTTAAGTGCTGTGTAGTCCAGGATTAGGGATCAGATTACAGGCCCACAGTAGGCGAGCATAGAGCCTGAGTAAGAATGGAGACTCAGTCTAGTCTGGTCTAGCAGCTGGTGCAGTTTGACTGATGGCTTTGACCAGCAGGGGGCAAAAGAGAGAGCTAAATCACACCAGGGTGGGTGAAATGCATTGAAATAGGTCTGATGAACTGAAAACGAGATCATGAACTCCTTATCATCCTGTCACCCTGCATTTGTCCACACCAAACTCAACATTACACACAGATCTGGAGCACAGCAGACAGGGCACACCATCCTGAGTCCTGAGCAAAGTACCGGTTCTTCAGTGCTCACACACTGCTGTGGTGTTTGCTATGTGAAAGCCTTTTGGTTTGAAGTGAAGAGAGAAGAGCCTCAGTGTTTGAGTAATTCTGCATGGGTGAACATGTGAAATGAGCTGCTCTAGTGCCCCGGGCACTGATACACACTTGATTGGGGCAAAGCAGGCTGAGAGGAGCTTATTTTACACACTCACGTCATTGCTGGAGGTTGGCCATACGGGGAGAGAGAGGGAGAGAGAGAGAGAGAGAGTGACAGAGAGAGAGAAAGAGAGACAGAGAAAGAGAGAGAGAGAGAGACAGAGAAAGAGAGAGAGAGAGAGAGAGAGAGAGAGAGAGAGACAGAGAGAGAGAGAGAGACAGAGAGAGA
>BRDA01023860.1:0-12595 GCA_036984385.1 Crenuchus spilurus
TATAATGAAGTGGACAGAGAGAGGACACAGGTCAGGAGTATAATGAAGTGGACAGAGAGAGGACACACAGGTGAGGAGAGTAATGAAGTGGACAGAGAGAGGACACACAGGTGAGGAGAGTAATGAAGTGGACAGAGAGAGGACACACAGGTGAGGAGAATAATGAAGTAGACATAGAGAGGACACACAGGTGAGGAGTATAATGAAGTGGACAGTGAGAAGACACAAAGGTGAGGAGTAAAATGAAGTGGACAGTGAGAGGACACACATGTGAGGAGTATAATGAAGTGGACAGTGAGAGGACACACAGGTGAAAAGTATAATGAAGTGGACAGTGAGAAGACACAAAGGTGAGGAGTATAATGAAGTGGACAGTGAAAGGACACACAGGTGAGGAGTATAATGAAGTGGACAGCGAGAGGACACAGGTGAGGAGTATAATGAAGTGGACAGTGAGAGGACACAGGTGAGGAGTATAATTAAGTGGACAGCAAGATGACACACAGGTGAGGAGTATAATGAAGTGGACAGCGAGAGGACACACAGGTGAAGAGTATAATGAAGTGGACAGCGAGAGGACACACAGGTGAGGAGTATAATGAAATGGACAGTGAGAGGACACAGGTGAGGAGTATAATGAAGTGGACAGTGAGAGGACACACAGGTGAGGAGTATAATGAGGTGAACAGAGAGAGGACACACAGGTGAGGAGTGTAATGA
Organism: Crenuchus spilurus; assembly: GCA_036984385.1. Taxonomy (NCBI): domain Eukaryota; kingdom Metazoa; phylum Chordata; class Actinopteri; order Characiformes; family Crenuchidae; genus Crenuchus; species Crenuchus spilurus. Next base: position 721 of record BRDA01023860.1, read on the forward strand.
AGTGGACAGTGAGAGGACACACAGGTGAGGAGAATAATGAAGTGGACAGTGAAAGGACACACAGGTGAGGAGTATAATGAAGTGGACAGCAAGAGGACACAGGTGAGGAGTATAATGAAATGGACAGTGAGAGGACACACAGGTGAGGAGTATAATGAAGTGGACAGTGAGAGGACACACAGGTGAGGAGTGTAATGAAGTGGACAGTGAGAGGACACACAGGTGAGGAGAATAATGAAGTGGACAGTGAAAAGATACACAGGTGAGGAGTATAATGAAATGGACAGTGAGAGGACACACAGGTGAGGAGTATAATGAAGTGGACAGTGAGAGGACACACAGGTGAGGAGAATAATGAAGTGGACAGTGAAAAGATACACAGGTGAGGAGTATAATGAAGTGGACAGTGAGAGGACACACAGGTGAGAAGACCAATGGACACACGGGTCAGTGAGTGCTGGAGTTAATTCCCAGACTTCAGACTATAGGTACTGCTTGAATGAGCTGGGGACATTTCCTTTACAACATAAACAATAAGCGTCTCTATAGAGCACAGCTGATGTAAATTCAGTAAAGAGACTCTGAAAGTATGAGTGGACATAATGAGGCGTAAAGCTGCGGACCCTCCCTCTGACCCCGCCCTACACCGGCTTTCTTTTCATCCACAAGAAAAAAGCGTGCCACTGCCAAACGAGTGGCTGATTAGTTCCCGCAGACTCTGAGCTTTTCTTTTTTCTCTCTCTCTCTGTTTCCCCTCCCTCTCTTTCTTCTCCTCTCTCACTGAGCCTCTCCTCTCTGTCCATCACAGCTTTTGTCTGGCGGTGGGAAACCGAACTAGAAGGGAAAAGCTGGAGCTGAATCAGAGAGAAACAGAGAGATTGAGAGTGAGAGAGAGATAGAGAAAAAGAGAGAGAGAGAGACTTAGAGAACAGAGAGAGATATGAAAAACAATAAATGTAAAGGCAGTTTGCATGAGAAACTCACTTGTAGCACAGCTGTGGCTGCATTTGACATGTGAGGAAAGACTGTTATCTGTCTTTTCTCACTCTCTCTCTCTCTCTCTCTCTCTCTCTCTCTCTCTCTCTCTCTCTCTCTCTATGTCTCTCCAGGGGTGTCAGAAGTATGTGTAATGTGGGGGCAACAAATAGCAGTGGGTCTGAGGGTCCTCCCCCAAATTTTTTTTTGATCGAAATAGATGCCATTTCCTGCATTCTGGTGTATTTTAACAGGATGTTAAACATCTACTTTTACCTAAATAAGTAAACACTTAGATAACTATTTTAGAAACAGATTCCTCTTTCAAGTAGTCCATATATGCATCATCCTGTTTTTAAACTCACTGCTTTGGCTAAGATAATAAAATAAATGTGACACAATTCATCACAAACAATGACTTAGGGGTGCATTTTACTTTTATTTTGTTTTTTCTTGATTTTATTTTTTTAACATGCCATTGTGCCAAGCAATGGTGACACTCAACTGCATGTTTAAAAATAAGAATATTAATAACTTTACCCAGTGAATAGCTGCAATTATGATAATCACCAACAGTGAATTTAGGGGACATTTTACTTTTTTCTGATTTAGTGATAGACATACTCATAAAAAAATGACATGTTGTCATGCAGCCTTCATAACACTAAATTACACTGTGCCAACCAATGGTGACAAAAAAACTTTTGTTTTGTCGACCTGCATGTAAATATTAAAACAAAATAGATTTACATGTTCCTTATTACCACCACAACTCATAACTTTTACCCCCTTTTCACAATCCACTTGGAATAACATCTCCCTTCTCCCATTGTTTTCCTTTCAACGATTCCTTCCTCGTACACTGATTTTCCCAATTTTACTCCTAGAAATGAAAGTTTAAATAAGCCTATATTTTTTTAAGTCAGTTATGCCTTTCATGAAGTTCACACAATTGACTAGAATGCACTCAAAATAAATACTGATTAGAGTTTACATTTTAGATATCATTCACAACCCTTCATCCCGCACCTCAGCAACAACACTCTCTCCACTGTCCCTACATGTTTACCTGCCTCTGTCTCACTCGCAGCATCAGGCTGAATAAGTCAGAGTGGACTTTGCCTCATTCATGGCTTTACAATATGGTTTAACTGTCAAAAACAACTCAATGACAGATTTGATGTCATCACTGAATTTGGGTGAAGTGACAGCTAACATTAAGCTAGCTGATGGATCACCTAACACTGACTAGCCAACTAACTGCATAACTGTCCATAGTAAATAAACTGTCCTGTGGGGAAATTCTGACATACTTTCTGCTTCTTTGTAAACAATATCCTAATGTCCACTGTGTCTGGGAAGGGATCAGATATTGCAAACTATTGATTGTCATCCAAGAACAACAATCTATACTGTTATACTGTTTATAAAGTAAAGTAGCTTCCTCCTTGTTTCATTGTTTAGCTGAGCAGTAATTTACCATGTCATAGTGCTCATTTTTAGGCCGTATAAAAAAGAATAAGATTTTAGAAAAAGTTGGACATTGTGAGGTGTCAATGGGACTGACGTTCCGTCCTCCAGTTTTGAGCTGCACCGACTTCACTTTGTCATTTATGCTGCATGCTGTGTGGTATCGAGGAAAACCCGGAGTGGACTATTAGTGGTATGATTATTCTCTTATCAATGAAGTGGAATTGATTCTTTCTCGAAGCAATGTAAACAGGGCTGGGTGAACTAATGTCGGGGGGTACAAACAAATATTTTTTAAATGTAGGGGTACAATGACACATATGTGTGTGTCTTTCTCTCTCCATTCTGTGTCTCAGTGCTTTTCTCATAGCCTCACAGCCTGAAATGTTCAAATGATGAGACTCTGAGTTGAGCCTTTAGTAGAGAAATTTAGGTTGAAATCTTTGGACCACACAAAATGAATCCTGGACTAACAAGGTAGTATTTCTAATAAAGTGGCCAGTGAGTGGACGGATAAGGTATTTATTTGGTTATGTTATTTTTCTTAGTTACTTCAATTCTTCTCATCTGTCGCTCTATACATTCTCATTATGTCTACTGCTTTCATTCTCTCCCTCTCTCTCTCTCTCTCTCTCTCTCTCTCTCTCTCTCACTCAGTGACCTCTGTAACAGTGTGATGATGTTAGAATGAGTTTTTAAAGGAGCTTCTCTAATCCTGCACTAACAAAGACTACAGTTTCTCTCACAGCAGGAAATGAGCGAGAGATGCTTGTGTGGGACAGACCATCTCTCTCTCCCTCGCTCTTTATCTCTCTCTCTAGTTGGCACAGTGGGCACTGCAGGCTGGCAGCGGTCCTGGTGCCCTGGGTCGAGTGTGTGCTGCTGCTCCGCTTGTTTCTTTCTGAAGGAGGAGAGTGTCACTGTCCCCTTCCACACACACACACACACACACACATACACACAGACACACACATACATACACACAGACACACAGACACACACACACAGGCCCACGTTCATTAGTCCTGGTTTTGGATAAGAACCTGAGGCTGATCTATCAGTTCTGAGCTAAACCTGCTGACTGATACACTGGGTGTGGATGTCTTTTCTCTGTTTTAATATGAGGAGATCAGTTACTGCTTAAAAGTGAACGAGAACGCTCATAATGCTCAACAATGATTGTTGCATGAAAAGCCCAAACCTTCAACAAAAAGAGCCAATCAGCTTGCAGCAGAAAAAAAATCCACCCTCCACCTTGTTGTAGAGTTCTGTTTAGTATCCAGAATAAACTATTTACATATTTGATCTGATATGTCAGATGTTTTTTTTTTTTTTATAATATGAGATAGAACCCCTACACTCTTAACAAAGATGGTTCTTCAAGGGTTCTTTAGTAAAGAAAATGGTTCCATATAGAACCATGAACACTTAAAGAACCCAAACAGTTTTTTCCATGGTGAAACATTTTTTTCAGATTGATGAGAAATGTGATGTAGATGGTTCTACATAGAACCTTTATTAATAGAGTTTTAGAAAGCCCCAAAATGGGTTCTGCTATCATTATGATGTCAAGTTTGTAATTATAGAGGAACCCTTCTTGGGGCTATATAGAACCATTTTCAAAAGGCTTCTATATAGAATCTACAGCACATTCCTCATCAAGAAGAACCCTTTCACCATGAACAATCCTTTGGGTTCTAGAAGTGTTCTTGGTTCTGTATAGAACCATTTTCCTTAATAAAGAACAGTTGAAGAACCATGTCTTTTAAATGAACTGAACTGATACTTTAGACTTTAGAAAGTTGAGGATTTAGCTGATCAATGATGTTGATCAATGACTGTGACTGTGTAAGATAATCATGAGTGAGACATTAAGATCATCTTCTTTTTAGAAATTCTCTTTAAAAATGTGAGATTTGTGAATGGAAAATGCACTTGTGTGTGTGTGTGTGTGTGAGTGTGTGTGTATGAGAGTGAGTATGTGTGTGTGTATGTGTGTGTGTGTCGGTCTCTCTCTCTGAAGCTGTGTGGATGCCAAAGGTTGGGATTTTCCCAGAGTTTCAGTAAAGCAGTACGGAATCCGGCTCTTTCAGTTGGAATAAAGAGAGCGAGTGTGAAATCATCGCTCAAAAGCAGCAGCATGTAAACAGCAGGACAGGAGACACAACGGCTCCGTCCCAAACCAACACAAACCCTCACAAGGGGATTGTACACGCAGGGTTAGAGAAGAGTGCACTCACATTCCCATGCTCCCTCCAAAAACACCACAGCGTGCTCCCTAGAAAGACCCTAGAGTAGAGGTTTTTTTCTAGAAAGACAAGAGGATACTTCTAATAAAGGCATGATGGCACATTCCCTACAATGGCACTGGAGTACAGTGTGCTCCCTGGAAAGGTGTTAGAATAAAGTATACTGTCTAGAAAAATAATAAAACTTTGCTCCCTACAAAGGCACCAGAGTAGAGGACACTCCATGTAACTGCACCATAGTAGAGCTGAAGTCCTAGAAAGCACTATAATATGCACCTTAAAAAGGTAATCACTAGAATTCTGCTCACTAGAAAAGCATCTTAGAAAGCTACAACAATTTAATCAACTAAAAAGACCTTAGACTTCAGACTTAGACTCAGACCTTAGACCTTAGAATCTCTAAAAATTCACTAGAGTAGAGTATACTCTCTAGAAAGACACTAGAGTGTACAGTCCAGAAAGGCACTAGAGTATATTGTCTAGAAAGGCACTGAGTGAACTCTCTAGAAGGGCACTAGAGTATATACCCTCTTGAAAGACATTAGAGTATACTCTTTATAAAGGCACTAGAGTATACTCTCTAGAAAGGCACTATAGAGTATACACTCTAAAAAGTTACTAGAGTATACTCTCTATAAAGACACAATACAGTATACCCTCTAGAAAGGCACTAGAGAATGCTCCCTAGAAAGGCACTAGAGTATACCCTCTAGACAGGAAATAAAGTATACTTTCTAGTAAGGCACTAGAGCATACTCTCTAAAAAGGCACTAGAGCATACTTTCTAGTAATGCACTAGAGTATGCTCTCTAGTAACGCACTATAGTGTACTCTCTAGGACGGCACTATAGCAGAGTGTGCTCTCTAGAAAAACACTAGAGTGAAGTATAATGTAAAGATATGCACTAGAGTAAAATATACTTTCTAGGAAGTCATTAAAGTAATGCTCTCTAGAAAGGCCCTAGAGTAAAGTAAACTCCACAGAATGGGACTATATTAGAGTACACTCTCTAGAAAGGCAATAGAGTAGAGTTTGCTCCTGGGAAGGCACTGGAGTCAAATATATTGTATAAAAAGTCACTATGATAGAGTTTACTTTCTAGGAAGTCACTAGAGTAATACTCCTTAGAAAAGGCCTAGATTGAAGTACACTTTATAGAAAGGCACTAGAGTAAAGTGTACTCTCTAGAAAGATTCTAGAGTATATTCCCTAGAAAATAACTAGAGTTGAGTATGTCACTAAAGGCACTAGCTCTACTCACTAGAAAGGCAATATATTAGAATATGAAAGGCAAGAGAATGGAGTATGCTCCCAGAAAGCCACTAGAGTAGATCCTGCTTTGTATGATGGCACTACGTTAGAGGTTGCTTTCTGGAAAGGCACCAGAGGCAAAATTTTTCTTTCTTTATTACTAGATACCCTGAACATTATGTTCCTTTGAAAGGAACTAGAATAGATTAACCCCCCTACTTTGGTGCTAGACAGGGTACAGTGCCTACAAAGACACCAACATCTCTAAGCTAGACTATGCTCCTTAGAAAAACTCTAGAGTACATTTGTCACAGTAGCACAATCTCTAAAAAGCTCTCCAAAGATATTTTTTTACGTCTATATTCTAGATTCAGAGTTAAACCCACGTCCTCCTCACAACATCCCAAATTTGCCTGAACTTTGTGTTCTCCCCTTCAGTTGCTATGCAACAGCTTTTGTTGCCGGGGAATCGGGAGGAGAGAGGGAGTGCAGCGTTAGGCTCATACAATAATAACATATGGTACCCATTTCTTTATACACTAAAAGTGATACTTTGGCACAATTATATTTACCCTCCACTGCAGTTTATCAAATGTGCCTGGTGTGTGAACATGGACATAATTGGGGGGGGGGAGAGACAGGGTAAAGATGTCCTTTACACTTTTTTAAAAAGCAGTTTTGGTTCCCTGCATTTTTTTCCTTCCAAAAACAGTGTTACACTGTATTAAATGGAAACAGGTCAAGCACTAGGACCAAGCTGAAGCCTGTTTCCCTTTAGACAGCACACAAGCTCATCGACTGGCTCTGCCATTTCTTGCTAAGGCCTGATTGGCCATCCCCACTGTCACTCCATCTGGGAGGGCTCACGTTCTGCCAGGGTTACATCAGCTAGATGGATAACTGGGTGGTGGTCCAAACATTTGAAATGATTTCATTTCATTTTCACATCTAGTAATCTGTGATAAGTCATCCATTTACATGCCTCTAAGTTTAAGTATTGTCAAAATAATTCAGAATTTCTGCTTTTTTTTACTCCAAAATTAGGTATAATTGACCATACATTCCAAAAATAAGTGTAAATTGGTGGTAATGACTTGGAGTGAAGATGACTAACAAGGTGAAACACAGATTTGAGTAATAGTGTTATGCTACATGCTTTACAACCAGTCACAACACAAAGGAAACAGTGAACTTAAAAGTAACAATAGAAAACTAGAAGAACTACTAGAAAACACAGTGAACTGAAAGTTTGAGTTTAATTAAAATGTTTTGCATACTTGTGTCTGAAATTTCTGTCTATGACAACTTTGTATTTAAAAGCATCTGTATGCTGTAGTTTAATACATATTTTGAACTTCATATTGATTTGAGGTGTAGGGTATATATGGCACTGTTCAAGTAATTCAAGCGCAAGTCACCTCCCAACTTCTGAAATCAAAGTTTTGTCCATGTGTGTGAAGTTTGCTTATTTAGGTTCATGTTGGAGCTACGAGGCTCAACAGTGTGGAGATGTTCAGTAACCTCTGATAGTCTTGATCATGTGGTTTGTCACCCTGTGTGATATTAAGATTAAGAATAAGATCAACCAATGTGATTTTTCACACAACAGAATTTGACCTCTTCATATAACCCATTCGTGCAGTGAAACACAGACACACACTATTGAACACACTAGGCTGTGAGAATTTGTGCCCGAAGCGGTGGGCAGCCCTTATCCACCGGCGCCCGGGGAGCAGTTAGGGGGTTAGGTGCCTTGCTCAAGATATTTTGACTCTAGCTTGGACCTTGTGTGCTGGAATGTCTTTTGAAGTTGTGTGAGGGTGTGGATCCTTAAAGTTTTTTGATCCACGGCTGTGCTGTCATCTCTCTCTCTCGCTCTCTCTCGTCCCCTTATCTGAAGCGCTTTAACAGGCCGAATTAAGAGGCTTACACTCGACTGCTGAAAGGTCACTCGCGCAAATTGGGTTCATTAATCTTCAAGTGTGTGTCAGCCCCCCCTTCACACACACGGACAGATTATAAAAAGCAGTCACATGCTTATGAAGATTAGCACAGCAAATTTCACACTCTGATAAAGAGCATTCAGAGAGTTCAGGCTGCTCCGCAATAAAAACACCACATCACACTTTTCTACATTTAGACACTCTTACTGCACCCCTGCTCAAACTCCACATTCAGTCAAATTCCTAAGTAAACATAAGCAAATTCACCTCAACAGCAAATTAAAATATTTTTCCTGCACATTCTGGTGCACAGTTTGCACAGGCCACACTTTACATTCAATGTTTCAGTAAATGTGCATTAAACTGTGCAAAAGTGTACATTTTACACACGAGGAGTCCAATGCAGTACCTTTAGCAATATCTGTTTCTTTGTATAAACCAATAGTGGACACGGCCTACACTCTTACAAGTGATGGATCTTCAAGGGCTATATATTATATATTAGGGCTGCAGCTATGAAGTGTTAGTAATCAAGTATTCTACTGAAAATCCCTTCGATTAATTGAGTAATTGGACAAAACACATTTTTGCTTGGTTAAAGAGCCTTTCTAACTACAAGACATTTTACTTAATAAAGAACAATTAGTTTCCTTTTTTAGACCACAGTTTTATTTCTTAAATTATTTCTTAAATTTGTGCAAAGCAACACACTATTTTATTTTCTAGAAACATTTACAATTGCAAACACAAATAGTTGTTACACCACACACAGTGTCCAAAATTAACTTTTTGACTCACCGGCCAAATGGACTGGTAGATGGGGGGAAATGCACTAGTCTAGCATAATTTTAGCAGCAAAAATAATAAATATCTTTGTGTTACATGTACATTAATATTTCATTTAAAGTATTATGTTGAATACAAACTTAAAGAAGAGGCCAGAGCAAAGCTGAAGCAGAATAATTTTTTTATATATTGATAAATGTTTGAGTAATTCAAGCCCGACTACAACTCAGGAATTCAACTGAATGTATTTGATATCAACAGGAGTTAAAGCAAAAAATATGTAGGAACTAAAACATAAGGATCATCTTTTGAACTGTGTGAAAATATAAATAGTTCATAACTTTTTCAAAAGAAGTTGTTTCTATTGCAGTTTAACATACTATTAAGTTGCCTTAAGTGATGCTCGTACTGTTTATGTAGATGCAAATGTCTTCAAGCACCATTTGTTTATATTTGGAAAATAGGTGCACTGTCACTTTAAGAGCTATGCAGCTGAGGTGCAGATTGGACAGGTTTGAGCGGTGGTAGGATCCTGGTAGCAACACAGTTTTCTTACAGTGTTTAGTGGTCCGATTTGTGTTGCATCTTATATTTGGAATAACCTAACCATGGTTTAAAAGTTTTATTTTCATCACATGTACAGTCTGGAATAAACAACCGTCTTGTGTTCATCCTTACACAGAGTCCTGTGGAGTTTTTCTCAGAATAACACAGACACTAGTAAAGAAGTTGCTTTAGTTCTGTCTCTTTCATCATTATTATTGTCTTCCATCTTCCCGCTCCTTTGCCTTCTTCCTTGGCATGGGTGACATAAGTGCGTTGTGCCACATTAAAAGCAGTCCGTGAGAAATATCGTGCTTTGAGCTTTACAATTAAACTACTACTAGAGGCAGAGAAAATTCCTCAATCATTTTTGTAACCAAGTAACTGAATTACTCAAAGAATCATTTCACCCCTACTATAAAGAACCATGAACACTCAAAGAACCCAAAGGGTGTGGAGAAAGGGTTCTTCAGATTGATGAGGAATGTGCTGTAGGTGGTTCTATACAGAAACTTTTTGAAAATGGTTCTATAAAGCAATAAAAAAGGTTCCTCTATTACTACAATCTTAATATCATAACTATAGCAGAACTCTTTTGGGGGCCATATGAACCATTTTCAAAAATGTTCTGTATAGAACCATCTACAACACATTCCTCATCAATCTGAAAAACCTTTCACTCTTTGGGTTCTTTGAATGTTCATGGTTCCACACAGAACCAATTTTCTTTACTAAAGAACCCTTGAAGAACCATCGGTTTTAAGACTGTAGTCCTCATGTTTCCTACATTTTCAGATCTATAGTGTTTAGCTCAGACTGAAGTAAAACTACAACAGACAGAAGACATGAATAAATGATTTGTTTTATCTTAATAGTAAGAAGGCAATGTGTCACCAAACTTTTGACAGGCAGTGTGCACCTACATCTGTGTTTGCATGAATATGTATGCACTTGTTTTGTGTCTTTGTGTACGTGCAGCAGTGTGATATATAAAGTAAACCCGTCTGGCTGTACAGGAGCAGCTCTTCAGACTGCTGTCTGACTGTAATTACAGCCTGTGGGCCGTAAGAGTGGGTTTAATATGAGCTCTGATTGAGCTTTTGACGGTGCTTGTCTTTTTCTCTGTAGGATCTGTGGAAAAGTGCCAGTTTCTGTGTGACTGATGCTGGCTCACAGCGGCTCAGACTGACATGAAAAAGCAGCTGCAGACATTGTAGAGGTAAGAGACACCAAAAGAAAGCTTCATAGATCATAAACTGCCATAAAATAATTCTAATCTAATTGTCATGTTTTCTGTCAGACGTTCAGCTGTTACACTGTCAGTAAAAAGCTGTAGGTCAGTTCTATTTCCTTTGACTCAGTGCTGTGGTGGAACCCTGAGGGTTCTGTCTTAAGTACCTTTAGTTAGAGAAGATAACCATCAGATTGTGTGGTACTGAATGTATGTGAAGTTGCATTGACTCCACTCACTCTGTCCTGACTCCAGAATGTATAAGTTAGATCCACAGGTGTGACAGAAACTGTTGTCCATCTGTTTATCTGAACATGTTGTCAACCCCCCTGTCTGTTCTGGTACAAGTGGATGAAACACAGCAGAGCTGATGGAGTTTTTAAACACCTCACTGTCCTGTTAGCATTGATGAGGAACTACAGGATGACCAACACAAACCGTCCATCAACAGATGAGCTCCTGTCTCTGACTTTACATCTACAAGGTGGACCAACAAGCTAGATGTGTCTAATATAGCGCTTTCCACCAAAGAACTCTGGTTCTTGGTCTGATTCCGTGAACCAGCCACTGTTTCCACCATTTTTAGTGGAACCAACGATACATCACAGCATACGTCATCAACAGAGGGCACTCCACAGCGGCAGTGAACAGAAATAAAACAATGGCAGAGCATTATGGACCAGCTGCGAGCATTTGTGCTGTTACATTTGTCTTCAAAACGCAAACATGGATCAAATTGTGTGTGTGTATTAAAACACACAGAAGACATATAACTTATATTTGAAATTTGTTAAACACCCTAAGAAGATGGAGGTCTACTGTATGGACACAAACATGGGCGCAGCTATGATGCTATGCTATCGCTCCTGACTTCACCAATGAGCAGTTCATGAGTAACGTCCGGCTGTCCCGGGAGTCTTTTAACTACATCTGTTGTCGTGTTTTGTAAAGTCTCCTGTTCACATGTTACAAGAACGTCAACATCCAGAAGGAGCTGATGTGTGAGCTGCATTGCTGAAGTATTTTAGTCTGTTTGTGTTTAAATAAATTGAATGTTACATTATTTACATTGACCTATTTTATACCTGTACATCCACTGCCTTCTGTTTATAGTTTAGTTATGTTTATATTTACTTATTGGCTGACCTCAGCACAGTTAAAAGAGCACTGACTGTATATTTGCACATACAGTACACAGTTGTAGTAGAAAAGGTGGTTGTTTATGTAAATATAAAAATAATTCAGTCTATTTGTCATGTCATGTCACACGCCGTCATCGCTTCGTGATGGTAGGCTGCACAGACGAGTCACTTCTCTTCAACGCCATCTGACTCTGGTTGCTTGTAGCAGGCTAGCACCTGATAATCCAGTCCACGTCTTGATGTTATCCATCCAGGTTATTCTTGGTCTTCCATGTCTTCTGACT
>BRDA01023864.1:0-12537 GCA_036984385.1 Crenuchus spilurus
AATAAAATATTAGATTTTGGCACCTCCACATCATTGCATTCAGTTTTTATTCACAATTTGTTTAGTGTCCCAACTTTTTTGGAATCCAGTTTGTACTAATCTTGTTTTTGTTCAAATGTGTTGTCTTAAATGTATCTCTATAACATTCTATATAGTGTAGATATAGTGTACTATATCTTCTATGTATCAGTACTGGCTATTGATTCTGGTGGTGTTCTAGCTAAAGTGTATCTTGAGCTTAGTTGTACTAGGAGTTTTTTTTACAGTTCCCATAGTCATCAGTTAGAATGCTGTAAGAAATTCTAAAAATAAAAACAACTTAAAGTGTTTAATAATTCACAGTAGACACTGAATAATTAATAACAAATAGTTAATAATTCATATTAGATACTGCAAAATTCATAGTGGATAGTGAATCATGCATAGTGAGTATGGAATAAGTCATAGTAGATAGTGTAATTATGTCACTACTTTTCTAGGTATCACAAACATCAGAACAAACCAGCGAGTTCTGTGAAATTTCTATGAGCTCTGAAAAGGTCAGTAACTAAATTTTGCTTATCCTTTTCACACCTACCTACACAGATGATCTACTGAGTGACATTTACAAACTTCTTATTTTAGGAACTTGTTCTGCAGTAGAATGTTCTAGAGCCTTCAGTGAGAGAGTCTGCTTGCTATGGCTGATTCAAATGAAAGTGATTCTCTGTGGTTAGACTTCCTCTCATGTTTATTTTTCCCCATGAGGGACTTCTCCAAATCTAAAGACCTTCAAATTTCACACGCTCCCCACGACACACAAACACACACACACACACACACACACACAGAAAGAGAGAGAGAGAATGTAACCCCACCTTCCAGTGCTGCTCAAACTGAGCAAGAATGAAACCCGCACATCTATCTATATCCAGGAAGTTTAGTAGCTGTGACTGACCTGTTAATAAAAATTTAATTAGACATCAATTTGTTCCAACGACACGCTCTGAATGGCTGAAAAGGTTCATATCTGATAACAGCACCATATTTGTATCATTCTGCTGCTACAAATAGACACAACTAATAACATCCAGGAAAGAGCAGCTCAATACTCAAATATCTGTACTGCTAATACTGATGTTTATTTTTAAACATCTCTCACATGAAGGTATATATTTAATGTCCAGACATTTGACATATAACAAGACTTTTGTAATCACCTCCCGGATCATCAAAGTGAAAGATCTGAGCAGTAAAGTTTTTCATCTGCTACTCAACGAAGCATGTTTATCTCAGTGTATGTCCATGAATTTTACCATAAGTGCTATGTGAGAGAATATTACAGTGGTCACCAAATACACTCACTGGCTACTTCATTAGGTACACAGACCTTTTATCTGCACTCGTCTCATTTTAGCTCCACCGACCATACAGGTGCACAATTACTGACTGTAGTCCATCTGTTTCTACTATTTTCAGCCTGTTCTTCAATGGTCAGTACCCCCCACAGAGCAGGTGGAACATTCTCAGTGACATTGACATGGTGGTGTTTTGTTAGAGTGGAGCTGCAAACACCTCAGTGTCACTACTGGAAAGAAAATAGTGACCAACCAGCCAACAGTGTCAGGATGGGAGGACCAACACAAACTGTGCTGAGCTGCTATCTCTGACTTTACATCTAGTAAAGGTGGACCAACAAGGACAGTGAGTGGACACAGTGTTTAACATCTCCAGCAGCTCTTACACACCACCACCACATCAGTGTCACTGTGGGGGTCCTGACCATGTCCAGAACAGGTTGAACAAAATAGAAATAGATAGACTACGGTCTGTAATTGTAGAACTAGAACATGCATCTACACTCTTCACACAGGTTCCACAAAGAGTTCTTTGATCAGTGCATTAGTAGTACCATTTTTTGGTTCCTTAAAGATGGTTAAATGAGATGTGTGAGTGTGAAGAACATCTTCAATGTCTGAAGGCCCTTCTTCCAAGAAGTGTCAATTCATGAAACTTTTAGAAAGGCTCTTCACATTCACACAGCTCAGTTATGATCAAGTCATTTTAACATTTCTTCACAGCAGCACTCAAAGAACCTCCAATACCTGCACATCCTTGTGAAGTTTTATCAGTTTTTCCTCAACATATGAATCCATGAATCTTACCACGAGGGGCAGGGAGCATATGACAAATATGACCGTCATGATGACCAGCAGGATGAGTTGTTCGACTTCCTCAGCCAAGGAGAAGTATCTCCTGTCCTTTTTCCCTCTGACCGTGACAGAGCCCCGTTTGGCAGTGCGTCTGCGGTACATCAGCACGAAGTGGTATGCCACAAAGCAGTTACAGGCCACCACCAGCAGCACCATGGCCAGCATGAGCGTGGCATAAATGTTTGCAAACACCTTGTCTTTGTATTGCTGGGGGTTCATGTCTATGAAGCACCAAGTTCCAGGACAATACTGCGTGTAGCTGCCGAAACCAGCGAAGGGCAACATGCAGAAGGCAATGGAAAGGGCATAGATGATGGGTACGGCTGCCTGGCCGTAGCGCACGCTCACTCTGCGCCCGTACTCATAGGGCCAAGCAAAAGCTATGCAGCGTTCTAGTGCCATGGCTAGCAAGAGTGCTAGAGTGATCAGGCTGAACAGGGTCATGGTAAAGCCAAAGAAGGCACAGACAGGACCTGGGCCTCCCGTGCTTGTGCCCCCAATACCCACCAGCGAGGTGTTGAGAGCATGCGCCACCTGCACCAGTGGGCTAACCAGGCAAGTACCAGCCAGGTCAGTCACCACTAGAGCAGTCACAAGTATGCGGAACAGGGTACAGCGCCGCTGCCTTCGACGGAGTTCAAGGACGATCAACGCAAGCAGGTTCCCCAACACACCAAAAGCGAACATGAACGCACTGATCTCCGGGCTCCCTCCACCCGGCTCCACTGTCACTCTCAGGTGGCAGCTGTCGTTTACTACCATCTCTCCAAAAAGAAACTATGGATGGAAGTGGGCAATAGAAAGAGAAAAAGGTGCAGGTCTGACGGCTGAAAAACGTCCCCAGCACATATAAAAGCTCTCAGTGAGCTGTAAAGGTGGTACTTCTAGGAAAGCTCCATCCACGTGTTGGCTGATCCATGGCCTTGCTGGAGAACTGTGTCTGTCTCTGTGTTCTCACTCTGCTCTGAGCTGATTGTGGAGGAGCTGTTTTTGTGTACCCTCCCCTTCTTACCTCACCAGTCTGAATCAGCAGGAAGATCCAGCTGCAGCCCACTCGCTGACAGACTAACCACAGCCTTGATGTGTGTGAAACACACAGAGAGGCAGCAGTAAACCAGGCAAAATATATCAGATATACACTGAGACTGTGCATGATTCACTTTCATTTCAACTTCTTCTTAAGTTCAAAACAAGTTTTTAGTCTCAGTGTGAATATAAACAGTCCTTACAAAAAATAATGAGCTGCAATCATGGTTTCATAAGAGTATACCATGGTACATTCTAGTATAGCATCTGGGCCAAAGTACTGGTACATCTGCTCATTCATTTTAAAACAAAAGTGCTGGACAACAGTATTGGGACAACTGCTCATTAATATGGCTGTTAAAAGGAGCTTATCCTGCTTAGTTGGATTCTCTACTCTCCACTAGATTTTGGGAATATGACGTTCCATGATCATGATCATGATGGATGATCACAACCTCATCCCAATTCCACCAACTAATCCTAAAACTACCAGATGGAACCAATTGGCGAGCTTCCAGGAATCCTTTTCAGTGAACAAGTCTCTTGAAGTTAAAACATCTCTCATGAAACTCAAAAATAAAGCATGGTGCTTGACAGAACCCATGATGTGGTTAGAGGTTCATGCAGGAGTTTCTGGACAGTAACCTTTTACTGGAAGCTTTCTTGATGAACCTAAAATGCAATTGAAAGTCAAGGCATCTTGAGATTTTGCTGTGAAATAGATTCTTGACGAATCTATTTCACTGGAAGTTTGAGGTACCCTGCTTCTACTGTGATTGTTCTGTGATGGTACATTAGTGTAAGGGATGAGATGTTAATATACAGTAATATACAGGCCAAAAAGTACTTTGTCAGCCACTAATTGTGCAAGTTCTCCTACTTAGAAAGATGAGAGAGGTCTGCAATTTTCATCATAAGTACACTTCAAAAATGAGAGACAACATGAGAAAGAAAAATCCAGGAAATCACATTGTAGGATTTTTAAAGAATTTATTTCTAAAATATGGTGGAAAATAAGTATTTGGTCAATAACAAAAGTTCAACTCAGTACTTTTTTAACATATCCTTTGTTGGCAATGACAGAGGTCAAATGTTTCCTGCAAGTCTTCAGCAGGTTTGCACACAATGTAGCTGGGATTTTGGCCCATTCCTCTATGCAGACCTCCTCAGTGATATTTTGGGGCTGTTGCTGGGCAACACAAACTTTCAACTCCCTCCACAAATTTTCTAGGCCACTCCAGGACCTTTACGGAGCCACTCCTTTGTTGTCTGAGCAGTGTGTTTGGTATCATTGTCGTGCCGGTAGACCCAGACATGTTCCATCTTCGATGCACTCACTGATGGAAGGAGGTTTTTGCTTAAAATGGCACGATATATGGCCCCCTTCATTCTTCCCTTAACACAGTTCAGTCGTCCTGTCCCCTTTGCAGAAAAACAGCAGATGTAGGTATGTTCTTGGGATGAAACTCAGCATTAATTTTCCTCCAAACATGGCGAGTAGAGTTGATACCAAAAAGCTCTCCCATGCCTCCTCTGGTGATTGGACTGGACATGTGCTGGCATGAGCAGAGGGACCTTGCATGTCCTGCATGATTTTAAACCATGACGGCAGTGTGTTAGTAATGGTCCTCTTTGAGACTGTGGTCCCAGCTCTCATCATATCATTGACCAGGTCCTCCCATGTAGTACTCCTGACTTTTCTCAGAATCATCCTTACCCCACAAAGTGAGATCTTGCATGGAGCCCCAGTCATCTTATGTTTCTTCCATTTTCTAATAATCATGTCAACAGTTCTCACCAAGCTGCTTGCCAATTGTCCTGTAGCTCATCCCAGCCTTG
Source organism: Crenuchus spilurus (assembly GCA_036984385.1). Classification (NCBI taxonomy): domain Eukaryota; kingdom Metazoa; phylum Chordata; class Actinopteri; order Characiformes; family Crenuchidae; genus Crenuchus; species Crenuchus spilurus. The sequence goes on from BRDA01023864.1 coordinate 5,058, forward strand.
TGCAGGTCTATTTTGTCCCTGTTGTCCTTAGAAAGCTCTTTAGAGTGTGATCGATTAAGTGTGGGGACAGGTGTCTTTTATAGATGTAACATGTTCAAACAGATGCAATTAATTAATACAGGTAATTAGTGCAGAATAGGATGGCTTCTTAAAGAAGTAACAAGTCTGTGAGAGCCAGAATTCTCGCTGGTTGGTAGGTGAACAAATATTTATGTTCCACCATAATTTACAAATAAATTCTTTAAAACCCATACATTGTGATTTCCTGGATTTTTGTTCTTATTTTGTCTCTTATTGTTCAAGTGTACCTATGATAAAAATGACAGATCTCAGTTTTCTAAGTAGGAGAACTTGCACAATCAGTGGCTGACTAAATACTTTTTGGGTCCCACTGTAAATAAATGGTTAACTCTTTTTGTGCAGTGTTTGACCTTTCTTTTGTTGTGTTGTCTCTTGTTGTGGCGTTATCATAACTCTGCTGCAATCAGGAGCTCCACCTATGGTCTCTCTGCAGATCTCAGACACCTTTAAACATCACAGCCTGTATTCATCACTCTTTTATACTCTCAGCTCTGACAAGCAAGAGCTATATTATCTTGAAGCCACAAGATAATAGAGTTCACCACTTACTGCATTTTACATTTTACAGATACAGAATAACAATCACACAGATAGATGTACAGACAGACAGATAAAGTCTGGAGTTCAGTGTTATTGTAGAAATCTGCTGTACATTTTTATTATTTAATTAGTGTTTGATAAATGTTCCTCCTGCTGTACACACACAGTGTCAGGAGTAACTACATGCATCTCAACCATATTAACACTAATAACTATTTGTGTTCATATTGCACCTCCTACAGTCCTATCTCATCAACTACAGTGTGAGCTTCAGAGTCTGGACACTAGCAGGAGAAACATTTTCAGAAAAACTTTTAATACTGTAATAATAATAATACATTTTATTTATAACACACTTTACATTTGAACCAAATCTCAAAGTGTTACAAAATAACACCAATAAAAACATCATAAAAACAATAAGTCATAATATAAAACCAATTAAAATAAAAAATCATAAGTTTTTCGAAACAGAAATGTTTTCAGTCCCGTTTTAAAATTCTCAATTGTCTGTGGTGCCCTCAGATGGTCAGGGAGGGCATTCCACAAACGTGGTGCGGCGGAGCAAAAAGCTCAATCCCCCATGGTGCTGAGTTCAGTCCTGGGGACAAGGAGGCGGTTTGAGTTTTTTGAGCAGAGGGATCTTGATGAGGTTTGTGGAGTGAGTAGTTCTTTAAGGTAGGAGGGAGCATTTCCATACATACACTGATAGGTGAGTAGGGAAACCTTATATTCTATTCTGACAGATACAGGAAGCCAGTGGAGTGAACGCAGAATAGGGGTGAATACTGTTCCAAGATCAGACTGGCTGACTGATTGACTGAATCACTGATCCACTGACTGACTGACAGTGTCACAGTGTTATCAACAGATTGTAACAGAGATACAAAGAGACTGGAAGAGTCACAGAAAGGCATAGAAGTGGACGTCTTTTGGTAACATCCCACACTGACGCCCACTTTATTGTAAACAGTGCCCTGCCTAACTGGATGACGAATGCCACACAACTCCAGGCACATTGAAGGGAGATGAGAGGCACCCAAGTGTCACGTCAGACCATTCAAAACCGTTTACATCAGCATGGTCTATGTGCTAGACGACCTGCAAGGGTACCTGACCACACCACCAGGCACAGGCAGCATTGTCTTGCATGGGCCAAGGAGCATTTACACTGGAGGGACCAGTGGACTTCAGTGCTGTTCACTGATGAGAGTCGATTCACACTGAGCTGAAATGGCCGCCAACACTGTTGGAAATGTGAAAGCCTAGCCCGTTTGTTGTCCTGGATGAACAACCCCTCTGCCGATTACATTAAATGACCTTAGAGCCACCCTTCAAGAAGAGTAGGATGCCAAGCCTTAGCAGACAACTTGAGTCAACTTGTGAACAGCATGAAATGTACCGTAGTCGTCAAGCTGTAATTGATGTTCAAGGGCACAGGACACGTTATTCAGACACTGACATTGTTTATTGGGGTTTACCCCCCACTGTTGGCTTTTGTTTCAGTAAATAGTTGGAGAGGAAATAATGACTGCATGCTTCCACTTAAATGCCAACTTTCATAACATCATTGTATGAACTTTTGTATTTCATCAATTTCACACAAAAGCCAAATATCCCTCAATTTTTGTGAGTACATATGTCAGATTTATGAGCATCTACCTATAATATGGGAATAATCACCCTTGGCTTGTTCACTTAGTAGTGATCTCAGACACTTTCCAGTTCATTATAGAGGTTAACTGGTCCACTGTGGAGTGTTTGTTCTGTACCACTTGTGTAACTCATCGTTCACCCGTGGTATCAATGGTCCATGGGGCCAGCACCTGCTTTAAGCACATGTGTAACCACCTGCCAGGTAGATTCCAGGTCCCTCCTCTGACACCTCTCCTTTCTTCAAGCAAACCACCCAACCATTAATGTAAATAGTTAAAGTATTCTGTATTTCAAGTATCATGTATACACTGTATGGAGTTTTCCTTTTTTTTCCCCCCCGCCCTTTATTTTTCCTTTTCAAAATACAAGGGAACAAGTCAAGAATCTTATGACAGATTGCATTATTAGGGTTATCAACTTCAGGATTGCACCAATAAAACAAACTTGTATTGTATTATAAGCAAAACTCTGTAAACCAATTCCTTTAGAAAAGACTTTTCCCCCCAATAAAAAGAACGATACAAAACAGAACAAGATAAAATCAGAACACCACATCAGAACAGTCTGCATACTCCTATAAATCCTTCAGACCAGTAAACTACTGTTTTTCGTCATGCCATTTTGTGAAACAAAGCCGGCCAGCTATAATACAAAGGGCAACATCACATGACCTGCACTTGTAGATGGTCTTGCTTTTTATCTTGTTTTTCAAGCAAAGTACACAGTGTCGCCTTCCAACTGATGCTTTCTCTCTCTTAGTAGACAACGTGGTATCCACTATTGTGGCAGGAAAGCATCCCTTCTTCCCTGCATCTTTTGCTGACTGTGTAACTTCCCTCTTCATGTCTGCAAGCTGCAAGCACAGGACCTCTCTAAATTTCTTCTGTGTTAGAGGTTTCTCTTTCTTAGCCAGACTGAGCTCTCGATGAAGGATGTAGCTGTTCACCACAGCAATGTCAACAAAATGAAGAAACAACTGCTTGTACCACTTCATTGCCTTCTGTGACACGCTGAAGAATTTGATGAGCATATTAGATCGGGCAACTCCGCCCTTGTGCCCGTTGTATGCCCTCACCGGTTCCGGAACTGGGATGGATTGAATAGAACAGCTCCCACCTTGGTTTTTCTCTCGACGCTGCACTGTTGCTCCACTATATGCTGGGTGGATAGTTGAGCACATTGTGACCTCATGAGTGTCCATCCACTTAACAAACAGTAGCGGGCCTTCTCTGATCCACCTGATGTCCCCTCTGCTGGCTTTCTTAGGGAGAGCATTTTCTTTTGTTGTAGGGAAGCCAACACGATTCTCCCTGATTGTGCCACAAGCCCCAAACCTTCTGCTGTGTAGGTCACGGAAGAGAGCGGAACTGGTGTAAAAGTTGTCCACATAGATATGATAACCTGTACCAACAGAGGCGGCTGATAAAAGGTCCATCACTGCATCATAGCTCAGGCCCTTTCCAGAAGGTGACTGGGACTTTCCTTGAAAAATGTTGAAAGCGCAGGTGTAGCCATTCTTGGAATCTGCTAGGACAAAAAGCTTGAAACCCCACTTTGTTGACTTGTCCTTAATAGACTGTTTAATTCCAGTATGGGACATTGTTGCTACCAAACGCTCATCAATAGCCAAGTTTTGATCAGGCTGATAATAAGCCTTACAGGCAATCTGAATGTAATCCATGAGGGGCCTCAAACGGTTGAGACGATCATATCTGCTGGTTCCCTTTAGCTCATCATTCTTCAAATCCTCTTCAATGTCACTCATGTGCAGATTCGAGAAGATAGCTTCGAATCTGTCATCAGCCATCACAGAAGATGGAAATGGAAGGTTATGGAGTCTGTCCTTTCTCCAGATGTCTCGTACTGTGGATGTTTTTACCAGGCCACAGTAAATAACCAGACTCAAGAACTGGTACATTTCCAGTTCAGTCACAGGACGCCACTGTGTCTTTAGTTCTCCTTCTTTTCTGTATGTTACATATTTGTTGGTGTTCTGGCAGAGGGTTTTGATTGTCGATTGACACATAAATAACTGGAACAGCTGGAGGGGCGTGAACTTTTGTTGGCTATCAAGCTGTACTCCAGGAGTTCTCACAGGCAAAAAGGGGTGTAGAACTGGAGTAGCCTCAACTTCATCTATATTGTGCCACCGTTTTTGTTCAGGGGTAGCCTGCAGAGAACTTGCTGGCGCATCAGCTGGACTGGAAGACACCGAGCTTATTCTTCGCCTTTTAACAGGTACTGCAGGGGATGAAGGCAGCACATTTGGCTCTGAAGATTCCAGACTGGTAGTGGGGGGTGATTGTGTTGTGGTGGACAGAGGAATCTCAGGTGAGGGAGCTTCGTCTTCTCTAAAAAGAAAAGTAAAGAAAAATAAATTCACCACATTGCAGAAATGAATTTAAAAGTATTTTTTTCTATATTACTATTATTTCAATGTCTATATTCTCACACTGGGCTCCATAAGCCAATTTTAAATTGGTTGCTGAAATCATTTATTATAATAATTCTTTATCAAAGAACTCTAAAACTGAACTGCATTTTATATTCAAATATTAACATGAATCTCTCACACTGATCCAGGGGTAGCCTGCAGAGAACTTGCTGGCGCATCAGCTGGACTGGAAGACACAGAGCTTATTCTTCGCCTTTTAACAGGTACTGCAGGGGATGAAGGCAGCACATTTGGCTCTGAAGATTCCAGACTGGTAGTGGGGGGTGATTGTGTTGTGTTGGTAGGGGATAGAGGAATATCAGGTGAGGGAGCTTCGTCTTCTCTAAAAAGAAAAGTAAAGAAAAATAAATTCACCACATTGCAGAAATGAATTTAAAAGTATTTTTTTTCTATATTACTATTATTTCAATGTCTATTTGCTGAAAAGTTTATATTCTAACACTGGGCTCCATAAGCCAATTTTAAATTGGTTGCTGAAATCATATTTATAATCATAATTCTTTATCAAAGAACTCTAAAACTAAACTGTATTTTATATTCAAATATTAACATGAATCTCGCACACTGATCCATAATAAAAAAAATAAGAAAAAGGGTGTACATATTTCTGTTACAGTATATTAAAAGTATAATAAGAACATGTCTACTGAACAAATGAGCGAATGCATACTTACATGTCGAGGACTGGATCCAGTCCTTGGTGGAATGCATCCTCCTCGCATGAATCAAAAGAGTCTTCCAAGGAAGAATTATTTTCCAGTTCCTCTTCAGAGTCACTCCGAAATAACTCCTTCAAAGCTTCAGACAAATGTAAAAGTTTATTCGTCATTGCTCATCATGTACTGCCTACAACACAACTATGCTCACTAAAGCAAAAATAAATAAACAGCTAATTCAGCCCAAGAATAGACAAACCACTGGGGACTGACAGTAACCGATTTAACTTGTTTCAGATCTGTCGTGTGGTTAAAAAAAAAAGAAAAAAGTAACGTTTACACAGCCCTGTAACTGGCTGTGATGTGTTAATTTTGGCAAATAAGGACTTGATTGAAAGCTGAAAGTGTCTTCTATTGGCCAATGAGAATGTCAATCAACCAAGATGGCCCTATCAAACGGATGCAGAGTTTGTTTGACGCTGCAAGATGGGTTGTGCATTTTGGCCTCAGGAGGCTCCAAACTCCACCAGTCATTTCTAAATTTTAAAGCGTACTGTTTAAAAACACTTTAGTATATTTTGAAGAGGACATCTGTGGCTAAATCGGAGATGATGTTATGTTGTATTTTCTAACTTTGGTGGATTAATTTTGATGTCAATGTGCAGGATCTGAAAACCTGAAGAAAATCCATTTTGCATCCATCTTAGGTGAGCAAGCCAGTTAACATTTATAAAACGTTTTTTTTATTGTTTAAACAGCATGTTTCGAGCCATTCACCCCATCCCCCACTGAGTAAACACACTCACTCCAGTGCACACACATAGCGGGTAGGGTGCTACCTGAAACTGTAATGGAGTCACAGTGAAAAAAGTATGTGTTTACACAATAAATCAAAAATGTTTGACGACAATTTGTAACTGCAGAAAGAGGTTAAGGTCTCTAAGGTATGTTTAGTTTTTTTTTTCTAGATTAAAACTCGCAGAGTTAAACAAGTGTTTATGCAGAATTTAAATTTTATCACAACTGTGGCAGCACCAACTCCAGAGAGTTAAATGCATCATAATTTTAAAAGCTCAGTAGACAAAGCGAAAAAATCTGAAGGTTTCCACATCATTATTGATATTACAAACTCAATTCAATTAAAATACAATTCATTAAGGTAATTACCCATACATGTCCTGACTAGACTTGAGTGGAAAACTAGTGAGTGAGTAGGTGAACCACTCCTTTAAATGCTGCAGCAGTGATATTAAAAAGAAAAGTCAGGACATCTTGGCTACAACTAAGGTGCAAAAGGTGTAAATAAGATTTCTAAGTGAACTGTTTCATTCATTGCACTCACCAGAAATATCATCACTGTCTCCTTCAACAGAGAAGACAGAAGTGACCCTCAGGTCATCAGGGACCAAAGTCTGAAATACACAGAAGACAAAATACACTGTTTAAAAAGTGAAATGCAGAACAATCTGACACTAGCCACACTTCAAGGAGAGAAAACATTGAGCACATCCCCAAGATGAACTCAAGCTTGGTACACACATGATTTCAATGCAGATTTTGCTGCTGTAGACAAACCTCTCCAGCTCAGGGACACAACAGTGCATCTGCCACAACACTCATCTCCCCAACATGTCTGACTTACAGTATCTGAGATTATCTGTGACTGATAATCCGTCACATTTTGTAATGAGGTTTATAAATGCATGTGTAATGTCAGGATGTAGTAACTTAATTTCAATTTGAAATCTACAAAGAACATTAGGGTTACCCAAACTTTTGAGTAGGTCTGTATAAAAGATATGGGATGTAAAAATGAATAAGCTCACCTTTTTATACTCATTCTCAGGATCCTCTTTAATGCTGATGTCAGACTGAGTAATCAGGACTTTAACATAGTCTTCTTCTTTGAGTTCATCTTTAATGTTCAATAAAGAAGAACATGAGCTTTCCTCTTTACATTTCATAATTGGCTCCAGTGATGACACCTAGAGAGATGGAACAAAGCAGAAAAGAAAAAAAGGTTATGATGTCCAGGCACATACACCAATAAGCCAAAACATTAAAGCTGTTGGTCCTCATTGGGCTCTACAAG
>BRDA01023871.1:0-19651 GCA_036984385.1 Crenuchus spilurus
CTTTTTTGAACAAGTAGTGAGTAACTATAACTAATTACTTTTTTAAAGTAATGTTCCCAACACTGTGAATGACACTAGTGAGACATCAGGGCAATGACTGTATTTAGTGACAGATGTTATTTGTACCCATATCAAGTTCAAGTTTAATTGTTATTTCAATTATATACTATACAGTACATAATTAAACGAAGCAATGTTCCCCCAGGACCAGGTGCAACACAGAACCCAAGACATTTTGGTACAAAGTACATACAATAAACACTTAGTAGTGCAGAGCCTACACTAAAGTGCATGCCTGCTGACTAACTTGAGACACTAGATATACCGGTCAGGACAAATGTAAACATGTTCAGTACTGTGTGTATATAGTGTATAGTACAGTACAGAATACAGTATAAAGTGCAAGATTCCAGGCTACATGTTTGTGTAATGTGTAGAGTGCAAAAGTGTAGAATGTGCAAATGTGCAGATATTGAAATGAGTTGGACAGTATACAGCAATGTGCAGTGGGCAAAATATTGCAATGAGTCAGACAGTCTACCTGAATTTGCAGTGTTATTAGTCTTTGAGAGTCAGATTGTTTGTGTTAAGGAGTCTGACAGCCTGTGGGATGAAACAGCGGTGTGGGTCTGGATGCTGTGGTACCTTCTTCCAGAAGGTAGCAGAGTGAAGAGATATGTGATGGGTGAGATGGGTCTCTCACGATGCTGAGGGCTTTCTGGATGCAGCGCTTGTTGTATATGTCTGTGAGAGATGGGAAGGGGACCCCAATTATCTTTACAGCCATCTTCACTATATGCTGGAGACTTGCAGTCAAAGCAGAGCAATTTCCAAACCAGACAGTGATGCAGTTGCTCAGGATGGGCTCTATGGTTCCTCTGTTGAAGCTGGTGAGGATTGGGGGTGGCAGGTGGGCTTTCTTTAGTTTCAACAGAAAGTACAGATGCTGTTGAGCTTTGTTACTTATGGAGCTCATGTTCATGGACCAGGTGAGGTTTTCCGCCAGCTAAACACCAAGGAATTTGGTGCTTGTGACAATGCCTAATAGTTCAGGGGATCAAACTGGCAATCTCTTAGTCCCAAGCCTGCTTCTTTAACCTTTAATCCACAAATACCCATTTGATGCTGTTGATGACTATTCTACGTTGTCTACTAAGTGTTTCAGCTTTAATAAAGAATCTCAGCTAATGTAAAAGTTGACTATTGAACAAAGTCATCGAAAGATTAAACAAGCATTAGTTTAATGCTTCATATAAGTGATTTTTTTGTTTAATCATTAAATATAGGCAGAACAGCAGAATGGACAAGATCTGTATTTGGATTTGATTAAATGAGGTAAATTCTGTGTTTACAAGAGCTCTTCTGTGATTATATTTATGACCAAATCAGCCAGAACAGAGCTTTCTCCCTTGTCACTTGAGAAATACTCATCTCTGGGATTTTCCAGGCAGATATTGCAGATTTGTGTTTGATAATTGCCATGTTTGGTTTCCAGCCGTGTAAATCCACCAGAGACTTTCTTCTGACAGAGCTTTATTTGGGTTCATAGACAATGCAGAAACCTAACTAGAGACTATAGTCCTGCAGTCACTTTGTCTGAATATTGGGTTTTATTGCTGAGATGTGTAAAAAGCTTAGATACAGATGCACCTCTTATAAATTCATTCAATCTCAGTAGGACTTGTGTCACCAGTTCTCAGCTCACCAAATTTGATTATTATTAGCAGGAACACTCTTGAACAGTGAACCTGAACTGTGACATTCCCAGAAGTGTTTATTTACTGTAGATAAGAAGGACTTGATGCACTTGAGCTACTCAAAAGTCAGCTTGATCTCACAAAGGGACTATGACAAGCAAGGGCGATTTTTGTTGAATTTCCCATAAATGTGGCCAAAAACAAAAGCTTTGATGACTAACTATGGATAACTTGTCTTCTAGTTGCTCTGGAAACCACAAATCACAATTTCTTTTTAATGTTCCTTTCATTCTCTCGGGAATAAGAACAACACAATGAACAATTCCATGCTCCTTTTATTCTTCCCTAAGCCTGATATGTGAAATGGAATTTGGATGCATTGAGCATTACAATGTACCTGCTGGTTTGAAACACCCCTCAGATGTGAAAAAAGAGTTTCTGAAGAGTGCTGCTGAATAATGAATACCAAGACTGAATCATTTACCAGGAAGAGTTTTTAATTAGGTACCATCAGAGAGAAGGTTATCATCACTCAACCTCACACACTCTCTCTCTTTCTAACTCTCTTTGTGTGTTTTGTGGGAAATTATATATCTTAAAACTCCATCTGCTTTGATCTGCAGTAAGATATTGAAGGCCAGGAGATATTGACATTAATCTAGATGAATATTAGTCAAGCGTGCCTTACATACTTCATTGGAAGAAAAAAGCTTAAATTAGTGTTTTAATTATTCAAAGCCTTGTAATACATCCAGTTAATGAGGCAGATGGATTATTAAGGTTTCATTATGCAGAATTGTTTCCTGAACACGTCTAGGGACATGGTGCAAGGGAAATCTCAAATAAAGCAGATTCAGTGCTACTTCTCAGCTGTCACAATCTCAACTTCAGCAAAGTTTTTGCTATGCATTACCAGTAAGCTAAGAGTTGGTTAACAGTAGCTAGCCTTAACCTTATCTAGCCTTAAAATTAGCTAGTGTCAACATTAACAATAAAGTAATGGTTCACCTTGAAATCATATTTACATATTTTCCATGGATCCTAGATATATTCAGTCATCAAAATTATGTTTGAAATCCAAACGTGTTTGAAGCCCTTTAGCTAAAAACTGGAGCAGTGAGGCTAACATTGCTAACAACAACAACAGCTCAACAGTCACTTAAATAGGTTAGTTATTAATGTCATATTGTCTCTCATCAACAAAATGTCCCTAAATTTGGTAGAAGACTGAGATTTTGTGTAATGATGACACAACATTTGGCTATAAGATAGTTTTTTTGTTTGTTTGTTTTGTTTTAAAAGCTCACGGTAAGTCAGTAGGCTAGTTTTTGAAACCTTAATTAATATCTGGATGCTGTTTGAACAGATATGTTTTTGTGATGTTTTAGGTGACTATTCAGTTCTAGTGTTTTTAGCAATGCTAGCCTTACAGCTGCAGTTCAATACTAAAGCAAAATTTAGACTGGAAACCTGTTTTGGCTGATTACCTGTATCTGGGATGTGTGGAAAGTATTTCTGAGTGAACCATTCTTCTGACTGTAGCATTAATCTGAAACAACCCTCAAAACTGATAAAGGACTTTTGAAGAGCACTGCTGACAGTATCTGAATCCAAAATGATGTCCTTGCTGACACTCATTCAAGGATAATTTGAATGATAAATTATTTAAACCAGCTACAAGTGTGCTTATATTGTGATCAAATGAAATGTGGTATTGCAGTAACTGAATCTAGGCTTCCATCTATACAAATTTCACCTGCATGTTAAAGAGTGAATTTGGTGGTCAGTTCTTTTTTATGTCAGTCACAGAGTGGGCACAATGTTCACTGGTCAGAACATAAATCCTGACGGAAAAAACAATAGCCCAGCACAAAGGAGACAGGTCTTCTGCGGACTATTATTGGCAAATAATGTAACTGCTGCACAATTTTAGGTGGAATAAGAAATTCAAATGAGAAGCTGACTTCAGCTTCATGTAGAACTCACCACAAAACACAGAAGAAATCACCAGAAACAACAAAAATAAGCAGAAATCCCCCTTTTCAACTATTTTCCCCCTTGCAAGGTGTCACCAAATTGGTACTGCAGCAAGAGCCACTGTTAGATACATATTGCCATCAATTACCATTATAATAAATGAATGACCTACTCACAGAATGTCATGCAAAATATGAATATGAATATTAATATGATTTTTTTTTCAGTGATGTTTACCAGAACTACAAATGTTGGGATGTCCCACTGATAACATTCTGTAGCATTCTGAAGAACATGATATATGAGCAGCTTATACATCTTATTGGGTGTACCATTTTGCTGCCATATGATTCTATGCCTTGATTATTAAATAGACTATCTAAAAAATTCTGTGTGTTACTACAGTTTGTCTGCTTTCACTTGTTTGCAAACTACAGAAAAAACTAAATATTCCAATTCCATCCTTGGTATATGATGTATATTTTAATTGTTCTGTCTCCACCATTGCACCTCCACCATGTGTACTTTAGCATGTCTCTGTTGCTGAGGGAGACAGAAAAAAATCTCCCAGCACCAAACAGAGCAAACCCTGGCTGCCCTTAATTGGCTCTGGAAGATCAGTTGTAGTACTAGATGGGAGAGACAGAAAAATGAGCGTGAAACTGAACTCATTACAGCTCTCCGTTGCATAGATTTCTATTGAATAGGCTGCACATAAGGAAGAAGGCTTTGCCACCCACACCTGGCTGCTTTGCCCTGCCATCACATTTCAGCACAGCTGCTGAATCCAAGCCAGTTCAAACAGCAGTGATTAATAAAACTGCTTGTGTTGTGCCTGCTTTTGAAGTGCAGTGAAGCTCTGGAACAACCAATAGGAATTGCTATGAGATCCAGGGAATGCAGCAGATATTCTTTAATGATTCATATTTACACTGGCATTACCATAAACAAATAGTTAACAAATAGCAAACTCTTTTCTCATGATGGGCAATACACTGATCAGCCACAACATTAATTTCACTTACAGATGAAGCAAATAACATTCACCATCTCATGTGAAGGTCTGTAAGCGAACACTTAATTCTCGTAGACAATATGTTGGATGCTGCAAGCAGAGTTGAAGCAGTGATGAGGCTTGTGTGGTGCTCTCAGTCAGTATTGACATTGTCATTATAAGTATGTTCACTCTGCCGCCATCTTGATAACACTGCCGCACAGTTTTTTACAGCCATACAAGACCCCTACATGTTTCAGAACTTCAAAGATCTGCTAATAACATCTTAAAGCCACATATCTTCAGAGGTCTTGTAGAGTCCATGTCTCAGTGGGGCAGTTATTGTGGCATGCAGAGGATGGACAGCTTATTAGTCATATTAGCATTAGGTTTTAATGTTATGGCTGATCTGTGTATATCATAAGTATACTGCTGTTAACCCTTTCATGCATGAATGATGAAAGAAATCGATCATGATTTCCCTCCAAAATGTTTCATCCGCCTTTTAATCTGATTAACATATGTCAGTCATTTTTGTTTACTATGTGTTTTGTTGCGCTTGCAATTACTAACCACCAGTGGGGCATGACAAGAGAAAAAAGCTGTCATGCAATTCTAACATTAAAACCAATACATGTAGAAGATAATGACATCAATTGTCCATCAAACATGAAAGGGTTAATATCACTACAGTGTTTTCGTTCTCTTTTTCTTTTTTGCCAATTTTCTCCCTTTCCCAATGTGGTAGTCGCCAATTAACCCAACCCATTAGTGGCACTCCCCATCACTTTGCACTGTCCCTGACTCTAGGAGGGTGAAGACATGCACACGCCTCCTCCATTGCGTGTGATACAGCCACCGCCTCTTTTCAAACTACCGCTTGATACACCGTCACTGGGGAACCAACATGCTCAGAGGAAAGTGTAGGGTCTCCAGTTTCAAATGGACCAATCAGTAGACACCTGAGCCAGCAGACATTGCAATGTGCACTGCCATTTTTGCTCTCTTGGGCCCCGGCTGTTGATGGCAAACAGCATGACCGGGATTCAAACTCACAATCTTCTGGCATAGTGTCAGCATCTTACCCTGCTGAGCCACTCAGGGCCCCACTGATTATCAGATTTCACAGATGTACAGTCAACCAAAATGAAAAAGTTGTTCATAATTTAACTCAGAAAGGTAAACTGACAGTATTTTATATTTTTTTTACACGTAAAGTGATATATTTCAAGCCCTTTTGTTTTAATGCTAGTGTCACTATGAAAAATCTTGTACATCAAATTCTTAGAATATTTCATTTTTGAGTTTGAGTCAGTTACTATTCAAACATTTTCCGCCACATTTCTAATATCAACACTCTTGAACCAGAGACAACATCAGAAGAGTCTTATCAATTTGATCAATCTTATCAAGTTAATTTTGCATTTCTTTTGGACATCAAGGTCCTAGAGTCTGGAGGAACAGAATCCAAAGTGTCCGAAGTCCATTGTAAAGTTTCTACAGTCTGTGATGGTTTGAGTTGCTATCTGCTGGTATCAGCCCACTTTTTCAAGTGCAAAGTCAATGCAGCTACCAGGAGATTTTAGAGCACTTCATGCTTCCATCTGCTTACAATTTTTATAAAAATGCTAATTTTCTTCTCAAGCAGGACTTATCGCCTGCCCACAATGTCAAAGTAACATTGACTACGATATTACTGTGATTGATAAGCTATCTCATGAGCTATAAGCCAAGATTAAAACAAAAAGGCTTGAAATGTCACTTTAAATGTGAGAGTTTACCTTTTTGATTGAAAATGGATTTTTTCATGATATTTCTTTTCTTGATGAGGCACTGTATATCGCTCAGCATTAATCAGATTCTTGAAGAACAAAAGAAAGCTGTTTAATTGCAGTGAGAAATTCTCGTAACCGTGCACCAGCAGGGGAGGAGATATTCCCAATGATCACAGTACATCAAAGCAGCTTTGAGCTATTGTTTAATTCATTGTATTTTTCATTGATGTGTACTTCTCAAAGGCTATGAATGGTTGGTCATCTATAAATGGATATGTGGGAAGAAAAAAAAATAATAGTAATGAAACTGTCAGGACGGATGACGGGATGTTTTGATGACAGCAGAGATGAATCACTTTGCCATGTGTGAAACATTGGCTTGGAAGCTTTTCGGCAGGCGGATTCTTCTCTGCTTGATGCCTGTCACAATTAGCACAAGCTGACAGACACGAGTGTGTGAGTGCGAGAGTCGCCAGTCGTGCAGGAAGCTGGAACGGCGCATGCTGACACACTCCTGGCACAGTAGCCACGGGGCAACAGCGGAGAGGCTGCCGGGGCTGTTGCCATGGCAACCATACCAGCTCCTCTCACTTGTACAGCATCTGCCTCCAAGTTGAAGAACAGTTTATTTTTACAGTTTCTGCATCCTACACCAGGGCCCGACACAAGGCAAAGTGCACGCTGCGAAGATGCGCTGTTCCACATCCTAACCTCGGTCCAGTTCTTCTATCTCGCTTTAAAGTCAACCTGAAATCAAAAACGGAACCTTGTTCGTGTGCATCAGTTTGAAAGGCATGGGATGTTATATTGAAATAGATATATAGAACTGTGCAAATAGCAAGACATTCTCTAGCAAAATCACACAAGCTACACTATCTGGTGAAAAATATTGGGACATCTGCTCTTTCAATGTTTTTTCCAAAATTGAGGGTATTACAAAAGAATTTCTGCTTTTGCTGGAGTAGCTCTCTACTTTCCAGGCTTTCTGGATTTTTTAGGCTTTCTACCAGATTGTGCAGCATTGTGGTGAGGATTTGATTGCATTTACTGTTAGTGAGGTCATGATGTTGGATGATCATCACCCCACCTCATCTCCAACTCATCCCAAAAGTACTGGATGGAGCAGAGAACACCACTACTCCACAGCTCAATGCTGCGGGGCTTTATACCACTCTAGCCCACGCCTGGTGACATGGTGTCAATCGGTTCATGTTTTGTCTGCTCCACAGAGGCCTATTGACAACACATCTCTACACAAACTAGACATGCCATGTGTGTGCATTTGTACATCAACGTAAAGCTAAATGTATTCATTAGAAGTCTTGGCTAAAGCATTATGAATACAGTAGTATTTACAGTCTAAAGCGCATAGTGAAAATGTCAACAGTATCTGATTATATTATACATTGTGTATCCACAGATGAACAGTAATCTGTATTTCGTGATATGATGTGATTCAGACAGCAGGAGATTAGTACTGTCTCCGAAGAGACTTGTTGTAGTGTCTTGTTGTAGTAGGTAAGAAATCTGACATTAACAGTGCAGCAGTGGGCCCCGAGTGGCTCTGCAGGCTAAGACGCTGACACTATGACCAGAGGATCGCACGTTCGAAACCCAGTCATGCTGTTTACCATCAATTGCTGGGGCCCAAAAGAGCAAAAATTGGCCGTGCTCTGTCTGGGCAGGAAGATGGCGCTCTCTCGCAATGTCCGCTGGCTCGGGTGTCTACTGATTGGTCCATTCAGAGCTGGGAATCCTGCGCTTTCCTCCAAGCATGTTGGCTCCCCAGTGACAGTGTATCAGTGGAAGTTTGACAAGAGGCAGTGGCTGCGTCACACGCAACAAGAAGCCTTCTGCTTGACTTCACCATCCTACAGTCAGGGACATTGCAAAACTGATGCGGAGAGTCCTAATGGATGGGATGGGTTTAACTGTCTACTACTACATTGGGAAGGGGATAAAATTGGCCAAAATTATAGCCAAAATTATAGCAGCAGTCAGTGTTGCAAGAAAAAATAGTGAAATAAGAGTGTTGACAATGGCTTTGATAGCATGCTGTGTAACAGCTTAATCAGTTAAGAGTTAATAGAATACACCTGTAGAGTGACATGTTTAGTTAAAAGTCCCATACTCTGTATCAGTACTCATTGTGCCTTCAGGTTACTCTGTCATAACTAACTGTTGTATAATAAACAATATGACATTGCAATATTCTTAGTAATCTGCGCTGTTTCTAATTTTTGATCTATTTGTTGCAATGTCTCCTCTTTCACCACACAAAGTGATTTTCTGATGAAATCTGAGCTACATCCTGACTATGTGTAATTGCAAGCAGTGTACTGTCCTTCAAATCTGCATTATCTGCTGTATTAATCTTCAGAGGAATTTTGTGAAAAATGTCATTTTTTATGACTCGTACTGTGTGTTTGTAGGGGGGCATTTATACCTAAGTATGCATCCTTCTGTAAATATATTGAGTAATGATGTACTAGATGTTTTACACCAGACTAGGACTTGTAGTGATGTGAAGTACAGTGGAGCATTTTGGATGGCCTGTAGATGATACACCATTTTAGAGAACTAGAGCCTCCAGCGTCCTCCAGACCCTAGTGTGTAACTCCCGGTAATGTACAATAAGTGTATTCTTGACTATAGACTGTTGAAGTATATTCCTGTACAAAAAAAAAGTCAGTGAAGAATAATCATAATTATAGACTACACCTGGTGTAGAGCTCCAGATTGTAGGCCATGTCTTGGGTCCTTGAGTAATAGTCCGGCATGAGCTCATTTAAGATGTTCCTCTAAGTATAGTTCTACTTCTTTTTTATATTTATTTAGTGATACCAGAATGGATGAGTTTCCCAGAATGGAACTAGCAAAAGGCTGCTAACAAAGTCTACAGAGAAAGAGATGGACTACAGTCGGTAATTGTAGAGCTACAAAGTGCACCTATATGTTCAGTGGAGGGTATTTTGAATCTTATGGCTGGTGTACCTTCATGTAGTCAACAAAGCAAAAGTCTTATGAGACATTTTTGATATCAGTGTGTGCTTCCTGCTGTAAATGATCTATGATCCTTAATGGGGTTAAGACCCAGTGATGTGGTTATAAAATGACCCTGTGGTGAGCCTCATTAAAAAGCCTGTTCTCTGATAGGATGGCCATTCTTGGAGGATAATGATACATGCAAAGATCAGTCTAAGTAAATAAATAAAAAATGCTTTTTTTTCCTAATCAGGACCCTATATACAGTCAATGTCCTGGAATTTCCTGCTATATATATCATTCACGCTCCTGCAATAACACAATTGGGCTGCTGAATTAATAATAGTCTATCAGATGACATGGAGCTTGTGGTTTCTTCAATAGCATCCCGACGTCCTGCCAGGCCCATACCACTCGGCCGTCACCAGGCAGCAGGGATACTCGATCCTCTAGCTCTGTGGCAGCGAAGCCTAGTGGAATCATCTTTGTGTCAGTCATGATTAATTTAGAGATACTACCTTCACCCGCAAGCGACCAGTCTGAGCAACTGTCCGGCCTTTCCCTCGAAGATACAGCACAGAAACATCAGCAACATTCAGCATGGACTGGATTGGATAAACCTCTTCAACTTAGGCCGGTGTGTTAATGCAATGTTTCATAGTACCTGGAGGATGATGGCGGCATTTGAGTTTGAAATACATAAGTGATAGTGATTAAAAAATGCTCTTTTGTCCCATTTGCATCCACCTACCTCCCATTTGAGAGCATCTGTGGTCTCGAGGTTAGGGAACCGGCTTTGTGTCCGGAAGATCACTGGTTGGATCCTCTGAAACAACAAGACATGACTGATGTTCCCTAGAGCAAGGCACCTAACCCCCAAATATGGAGCTCTTTGGTCAGGAAGTGTGCAGATTGTGAAGATTAATGAGGTCAGGAACTGATGTCGGATGAGAAACGTTGATGTTGAATGTGATGGGGTGCTTTATATTCCTCTAGTTAATGCTTAGCATTGGACATGATGGCCTTGGGCTGTGGATAACTCCCCTAGAGAGCTTTCTTTGTGGATAAGTTGTTATAGATAACAACAAGACTGTTGGTTTTATTGTGCATGGTTGGTGTATGATGTAACATTGGTTCTAATCAGGCATTGGTTCCCTGGAGTTTATACAGGTTCTTGAGTTCTACTATTTGCCCATTGACTGCCAGCAATGGTGTGAAGCGCAAAGGATATACTTGCATGATAGTAGTGATTGTATACCAGCAAAATTGTCACTGTGAGAAGATGTGTCATGCAGTGAGTAATACAAATACCCCAGTCACATTACTGACATCATTTTCCTCTTCTCTCAGTGACTGTGTGATAACATAGATTGCTCAATTACACTGTTGGAGCTTCGGGATGATAACAGGCTTTCCACAGGCTGCGAAAGAAGTGATTTACCCTGGGTTTCTCTGGAATTCACTACCTTGGTTGGTATCACTCATAACCCAGTGTATCATCTTTGGATCTATTTTGTTGACATAAATCTAGATGCTTTGGAACCTCCTGATGCTGCTCTACAAGCAATACCTCAGAGCTTACAAGTGTCCACAACTCAGACCTTACTAACCATAAAAATTAATGACAAATAAGACACATCAATAGCTTCGAAGGCCCAAAATACATACATTCTCCAATACATTGACACTCCAACACAATGACTCTCTTTTCTGTCCAGAATGTAAGAAAAGCATTTTCAAGAATTACCGACAACTGGGAACCACTGCCCAGGACTGTGGCAAGGCTTGGCTTTAATGCGTAGAGCCTCTCCCAAGTTTGGCTGGCACACTGTTGAAGATCTGCAGGAACATCCTGATGGGTTGGGCCAATCAACTGTTGAGTTCCATGACATTCAAATCTTATTGGGAGCATGTCTACGAACAATGAATTCCCCCCATCATGCCAAAGCTTTTCATGGGTCTTCTGAAGCCACACCTCTCAATCCCAAGAACATAAACAGTCCTATAGATCAGTGATTTCTGGGGTAAGACAGCCTCTTGCACACCTACTTTGACTCATAAATTCCAAAATACATAAGGTGCTCCAGGACCAAGTCATGGTTCTAGACAGCTCTATGTCAAGAGTGAAATCTCACCTGTTCTGCCATATGACCTCTTGTCTTTGGCGTCTTACTATTGCCACTGAAACCAAGACAACCCAAAGATGAAGCACCAGAACTGGCAACCCTGGAGTGTGATGACATCCATATGTATGGTCAACGTTTAACCAAAGGGCAAAACTTGCTTGTACCCAGCTAAGCTGCCTATAAAGGCACCACATGGATGTGTGGTCTGGGAAGCCATTTCTCAGAGCATCATCCATATTAAATGACGTATTCACTTGTCTGAAGAGCAATCAAATCTTTTTTCAATGAAGTTTGAGTCTCAAGTAATAGAGTTACAAGGGGAACCTGTGAGGATCTTTCTTTCACTGTGCAAGTGAGAAGAAGTAAGCGAATCAATATCTGGAAAAGGCAAAGGCTATTCAAAGTACCAGAACAGAAGACAGTTGCCTAGAAACATGATCAAAAATTCAGTGGCGCATTCATGTACATTTTAAAATATTAAACTTCAGTGGACAGTTTTTCGACGAAGAAAGACCCCTTACAACAATCACAAGGTCTACACTTCATTGTCAAGCTGAAGA
Organism: Crenuchus spilurus; assembly: GCA_036984385.1. Lineage (NCBI taxonomy): Eukaryota > Metazoa > Chordata > Actinopteri > Characiformes > Crenuchidae > Crenuchus > Crenuchus spilurus. The sequence continues at coordinate 12,115 of BRDA01023871.1, forward strand.
TCCCTTTGGTCCTGGGCAGAAGCTATTAATGTTAAGCAAAGGTCAGGCTCGCTGTTGCTTGAGGAAGCATAAGTAACTATTAAACCTCTTCAGCTACTCATGCCAAAGACCACCAAGGAACTCACCCACGACAAATGTTATTAACAGCAGATCCTCAAGCGTGAAAGCCGAGGTTTCCTCTGCCTTAATTACGACCGAGGAGTGGGCATTAGGCTGTCGTTGCTATGGTGACCTCTTCTCTTAGCCAATCCCTGAGGATCCTCCAGGTTCAAAATTAAAAACAGGGCCCAATTACACATGGCTGTCAGCGCCAGGTGTGGGGGAGGGCACATTCCTGTGAGGCTATGCATGTAATTAGACTGCTCTCTGCTTATGCTAATGATGCCACGCAAGGTCAGTCATGTTCATCTGGCCTCTCCAAGGCACACTTGTCCTGGCTGTGTTCCAAATGGCTTCATATTAGAAATATTGCTGTTCCACTTAGGCAGTGCTTCTTAGTCCCAGGACCTGGAGTTGGGGGGATTTAGTGTTTTGACCCCTGTGCCATCTCAGACTCAACTCGTCAGTTAATTGTACCTTTGGGCCCAGTCCTGCAGGACCACAAGTTCATGCTTTACCATACCTGATTAAACTCATAGGCTAATAATTGAGCTATCTTTTGAGATGCATTATGAGTTGCTGAGGGAAACTGCATTATTTTGGCCCTCAAGGACTGGAGTTTGACACCCTTGCCCTGTGCCGTGTACCACGTGTCAATTAGTGAGCCATTCTAGGTGCAGGCATTGAGGCATCGAGTCCCTCAGCAAATGTGGACACCAGGCATCATTACGACTCTGCCTGACTCCCCTGGGCAAGGCTGCAGTGTCTCAGCACTGAGATTAAGGGTCATTAAAGGACTACTTCAGCTTCAGTTCTGACATAGCTAATAATGAATGGCAGCGAAAAAAGACCGACTACAATCACACAAATGATCATGTTAACTGGTCTCCACACTTCATTCACTGCATGTTGAGTTAGCATGTTGGATGAAGTAGGCTAGGCTGGGATTTATTTATACATCACAGTAAAAAGTACACACACCAGGAGCCTGATAATTTATGTGCAGCTCTTAGGGTAACTGTACAGTTTCAGTTCCTGGCATTAATTATGAAGTTCAAATATAAGTAGGTCCAGAGTATTTCTGTGTCTGGCTGAGTAGGTTTTTATCATATGCCCATGGTATAAAGTAAATATCTCATATGTATATATAATTATATCTTTTATATGCCGCTAATATCCATCCCTCCATCCATCCATCCATCCATCCATCCATCCATCTCTATCTATCTATCTATCTATCTATCTGTCTGTCTGTCTGTCTGTCTCTTCTCTTCTGTTTATTGATGAGTTAGTTTATTATTATTCTTTATTATAAAGATGAAGAAGGTTGCCTGAAAGCATGGAGCACATTTCTGATCCCGAAGGTTGAAAATTGAATTCGCAGCCATGACGGGGAGATCCAGACTGGTGTGCACGCTCCGTCATGCTTGGTTAAGTGTAATTGGTTAGAGCTCACTGTCACCCCAGGCTTGAAGGAGACTCCTCTGGCTGTCTGTAGAGTAAACAGAAGAAGTCTCAATGATCTTTTATGCAGTGGTTTAATAGCCCATGAATAAATGTTTAAAAGCTTTGGTATCAAAGACTTTGTGTTTTTAAAAAAATTGCATCCTCACAGTTGCTGCTGCTGTACTTCCCTCTTCCTTGACATGCAGCATGTGAGGACTTCTTCACAACGTTACCAGTTCCCATAGAAACAAAAAGTTCTTACACGGCTAACCATAGAGCATTGCTTTTTCTTCTTCTTTTTTGAGTTATTGTCAGACAAACTGTCTTCCCAGTAGCTGGGTATTAAACTGTGCTACTAAAATCTATCTATCTGTCAGTCCAGTGGTCCATCCATCCATCCATCTACCTATCTATCAGTTCAATGATCCTTCCATTAAATCTGCTAATTTATCCCTCGTCCATTAATCCTTCCATCCATCCATCCATCCATCCACTCATCTATCTATGTATGTCTTGGCACATCAATCCATAAATCCATCCATCCATCCATCCATCCATCCATCTATTAATCACATATTTTTGATGTTGGAAAACGACAGAAGCTACACGTCTGCTAGACTTTTGAACGTGTCCTGTGGTATCAGGGTGTTATCAGCAGATCCTTTAAGCCCTGTAAGTTGTGAGGTTGATGATGCATTATCATAAAAAAGTACTTTAATACACCCAGGACCACTCTTATTAAAGCAACAGCAAAAGCATCCTTGAGACTGTCTTCCCCATAAGATTAATTATACAGACACTCTTGGAAATGCAGTTGCAGCTACTGCTGAGGTACACCAGCCCACTCACATCCTCTGAGGACGATGGAGAATGTAAAAGCTTCTTTAAAGTGATGACTTGGCAAATTCACTAGTAATGGAGGTGTAACTGTAAAATAGTATATACAAGTGTTGTCACTTTATTCATCAATGTCAAGAATGCAGAACGTCTGCTCAATGTTTTTGTCCTGTCCTTCATTTACTGGGCTTAAAGATAAGCCATTGTATCCTAAAACATCTTGGTTTAAAACCTAAGATGAGTTGCTCAGTAATCTCAAATAGACTCAGCAACCATGCTTAACCAGAGGTCAACTAGTCTGCAGCAAACATTGATGCTGGGATGGGAGGGATGGTAGAGGCACTGTAGGCCAAACATTGAGTCAGCTGACCAGGAAATTGCTAGATGGCCATTCTAGCTCTGTGCTGAACTTTGCAAAGCTGACCCAGCATAGCCTAGTACAATACTCAGGAAATGACAAAAAGCAGGGCTACAGTATATTAAACCAATGGGCTTTAGGGCTTGCAGTCCAGGACCCCCATCACCATGGGGCCCACAGGAGGTTGACTACAGAATAAGTCAAGAATAATAGAAAGTGAAAATTATACCTGGTTATGGTGAAAGCATTAATAAATTGGCTGGGATGTGGTACAGTATAATATTTCTTTAGCTAGGGTGACCAGATGTCCTCTTTTACCTGTACATGTCCTTTTTTTGAGACTTTTTTTGAGGTGGAATTTCACAAACATTCGGGATTTTGTTTTATTCGTGAAGGTTTTCGTTCACAAACTAGTCTCGCCCTCTTACTATTCCATTCGGTTCACTTGTGTGAGATGTTACACTATATTAAATGTACTTGGGCGAGCATTAGGACCCAGCAGAAATCCAAGCCGGCTTTCCTTTAGGCCGCCTACAAGATCACTGATTGGCTCTGCTGTTTCTGATTGGCTGTCACCGCTGTCACTCCTTCAAACAGCCTCTGTTTTCACTTGTAAGTTGTTCACATGTTGAGCGTTTGTTCTGTCTGTATCACGTCAGCTAGACGTATTTTAATATCAGAGGTTTAATAATAAAATTCATAAACATTAACATTTGAGTGTGTGCGTGTGTGTACCAGTCTGTGATAAGCCATCTATTTACATGCCTCTAAGTAAATTTTTATTTACTTAAACTATTATCAAAATTATTCAGAGTTTCTGCTTATTTTTGCTCAAAAATGAGGTATAATTATGTGTAAATGAGGTTTATTGACCGTACATTCCAAACATATGTGTAACATTGGTGATCATGAGCTGAAGTGAAATTGACTGAAAAGGATTCGGTGATCATTTTATGCTACATGCTTTTAACAGTTTATTATTTTTTATAATATTTAATAATGTATTATTTTATTAATGATTAATATTTATTTTATTATTCATAATACATTTCATAGTTATTAATAGTATATTATTAATAGTAACTAGTAATTATTAATAAAAAATAAATCATAATTTGTCAATAATTATTAATAATTATTAATGATAATAATACAATTTATTTTCAAGCACAAAAAAAAAACCCTGCTTAGGTGTCCTCTTTTTTGTCATTTCGGATCTGGTCACCCTACTTTAGCTTGAGGCTAATACTGCGAACAATCTCTTAAACTCAGACACCTAAACAGTGCAATCATTTTCTTATGTCTAGTAACTTTGTTAGCAATATTAGCGCTGTAGCTACAATCCATAAAGAAGAAAAGACACCAACAATGTCTTGGGTGGCTGACTTTGGGTTAAGGGCAGATGTCTTACTGAAGTACCACTTTGATGGGTGTTGATTGGTGGCCCTCACAAAGCTGGCTCTGAACAAGAGACATTGAAAGTGGCTCTTATAGCTTTCTTTGGTGTCTTCAAGAGTCAGGTCATGGATGACTTCCGGAAGATCATCTCTGTTTTAATGAGGATTGATTAGCTGCCTCCAGACATGCTCTCTCCTTCCTTCGCTCTCTCTCTCTCGTTCCACTTCATCATGCTTTAAAACTGATAACATCATCAAAGCCTTGTTATCCTGTCCAGCCCTTTGATTCCCACTGCTTTGCCCAAGGCCTGCTTCGCTCCTCAGTGGTAAGTGGAATTAAATACACTGACGTACCTGCTGTGTTGAGTGTTAGGTCATACTGACCTGTGGGTAAATGAGACAGTACATGGATGAACATGAAGTTTTAGTCTTCCTTGCAAATCAGGTCATGTGCATACCTAATAGGACACTAATGGGCCCTAAAAGCTTAGTCATGGCTCATGTATCTACCACACGTAACATCATCGTGTAGCTGTGGAGCTGTGACTGAGACAGCTTTCTCTCCAGAGGACAGAGCGCTATAAGCCTCGCTATACTACAGTCACCTAATGGAGAATATAACCTGCTCTGACAAAAACCATTCTCCTTGCTCTACTGGTTTCCAAAGTGTGGTGCAGCATCTGCTGGCTACAAAAAGTATTGCTTTTGACAGCCATTTCATTAGCAAGAGAGGCTGAAAATGAGGTCGCCTGAGCACAGTATTGTCTCCTGTTTCATTAAAGTATTGTCACTGCAGTAAGAAAACCAGAACCACATCTCATAGCAAAATCAAATTGAGCCTTTTTTCCAATTTCCATATAAGAACTGTGAAATAGGGACTGAATGGAATGTTCTATAACTTTAACAATGTTATCTGCTACTTTAACGATTAAAAATCCATAATATTTAATATAATAAATTATAGCATAACATAAAAAAATATACAACCCCAATAAGAAAAAATTAGGACAGTACTGAAAATGCAAAAAAAAAAAACATTTTTCTGATCAACATCATCAATCAATCATCTTCTGCTTAATCCTGATCACGGTCTTGGTGTCTCCTATCTATTAAATGTGCAGGGCATTACACTATCCTAGCTAAGCCCAGGACAGGGCACCAAACTCTACATATACTCACATGAATCCATAAACGTTTGGTAATTGTCAAGCAAAAGAATCTGAACCACTTTGACAGTGGCCAGACTGTAATGGCTAGATGACTGGGTCATACTGAGAGTGGTCCCAAGAGGAACAAACCACCAACCAGCCACAAGGTGTTGGGTGCCTAAGAATCGATGCAATTAATGAAGGCTATCCTGTTTTGTCCAAACTGATAGTCTACTATCACAGAAATTCTGTGTACAGGAGGAATGTGGAAGAACATGTAGGGCTTGGAGCTATGAGAGTATTGGGGCTGTGGAATTATTCAAAGGTTTAATGGTTTTCATGGTTTTTGGTATTCTGGTTTTTGGCTGTTCAGTGTACATTTCTCAGTGAAGCTGTCACTGAATTGAATTTTTGCTCTGTCAGTGTAGTAACAGCGGTCAGTAAAATTGAGGATTGTTTAATATTTATATATGAGGGTGATGATCCATTCTTTAATTATATTAAAACCTCTGTTGGCTGCAATGCCAATGCTGTTCTGGGTCACCAGCTCTCCATAATAACTGCTGTGCTGGTTTGAACATGTTACATCAGTTCATTTATGACTGCAGTGCAACAAATGGCCGCCCACTGATACTGTAAGGGAAGTGAAAGTTTCTTTAAAATAATCATTGCTGGTGATGAGACATGATTCATCACTACAAGCCTGAGAGTAAACAGCAGAGTATGAAATGGAAACATCCTCAATCACGGAACAAGAAAAAAAAATCTAAAGTCAAACATCAGCTGGAAAGTTGATGCTGAAAATGAAAGCTTGTTGATAGATGGACAACATGTATTGAAAAGCAGGACATTATGTAAAAAATGTTTTTGTCTTTTCTGAAAACGGATTAAAATAAATTCTACACCAGAGGATCACGAGTTCTAATCCTGGTCATGCTGTTTGCCATCAACAGCCGGGGCCCAAGAGAGCAAAAATTGGCAGTACTCTCTCTGATTGGGTAGATGGCGCTCTCTCTCCGTATCACTTTCACATTGCAATGTCTGGTTCAGGTGTCTGCTGATTGGTCCATTCAAAGGTGGTGGCCGTATCACACGCAATGAAGGAGGCTTGCGCTATTTTATATATATATATATATATATATATATATATATATATATATATAAATTCTACAACCTGAGTGTGGATTATTTTTGACTCACGCTCATATATAACATTTAATGATGCTGTATTGTGTTATAATCCATAGAGGCAGACATTTGTTTTCTGTAGGTTTGGTTCAGAAGAAAAGATGCAAACAACATAAATCAGTTATGGCAGAAAGCGAAACGGCTGCTATTGCCACCACAAAGCATTTGTATTGGCTCCATTTCTGAAAATGTTCAGCTCCCCAAACTGTACAAAGTGAACATCTCAAATTTGCCTCATATCACCTTAACTATTATTAGTACCAGCGCAGTTCAGCAATTCCAGCATTTCTTCATTCCTCCTGAATGAGTTGACTGTAATATTATTATTATTATTACTATTACTATTATTAGTTATTATTATTATTACACTTTCTGTCATAACGACCAATAAAATGCACTCTTCCATCAGTTACTCAGCAGCAAGACTTTATTACATGCAGTTACACAGTCTGTCATTGCACTAGCAGCACTACGGCGAGTTGACGAGAGCTTGACAGCCACTTTAGAAACACAATTGACCTAAAAAAAAAAATGGAGTCCACAAAGAGTCGACAGCCACAGTCACGAGCATATATTTTTCACATCAGTGGCTACTCTCTCAGCCCCACTGCCCACAGGCAGGAATAGACTGAGAGATGAGAGAGGTCTCACTGTCCCATACTCATGCATCTCAACACCAAGTCACCATGCTCGCCAGAGGAATCCAAGCTACACAGGAGCAATACCTGAGTGAGAAAATGGTTACAACGGTTTATCTTGTACAGGAAAAAACAAAAACAAACATCCATTCTCAAGAATAACAGCCAAGAGCTTAGTAGGTTAAAGAACAGAATCTTGTGTCTTTTCACTTACTATTTGCCACATTTTTGCCCAATCGTATGGAAGCCTATTTCTGTAAGTTGACAAAGGTTAAAATTAGGGATGCACCAATACCACATTTTTTAAAACCGAGTACAAGTACTTACATTCAAGTACTTGCCAATACCAAGTACCAATAAGAGTACTAATAAATATCAATACTTACAATTAAAATGAAACTGAGCCTGTATGTGTGTCTTATGGCT
>BRDA01023875.1:2018-23895 GCA_036984385.1 Crenuchus spilurus
GTGGAGAGTCGCGACTCCAGAACCCAAACTCAGGGGTAGACTCGCCTCAAAGGTACAAGAGGGGCACAGACGCACCCAAGGGGAGAACATGGAAACTCCGCTCAGATGGGGACTCAAACCCAAGACCTCAGCGCTGAGAGGTGAACGTGCTAACCACTAAGCCACCATGCCACCATTATTCTAGTGTTTAACAGTGTTTATTGAAGTTGTTTATGGACAAATAGTCATATTTTAGTGTATAGAGTGTACATTGAGGTTGTTTATAGAATAATATTTCTAATTCTAGTGTATTCATATTTCCCATAATGTCTTGCTTAAAATATGTCTAAACTTCTGGTGGTGAGTAAATATCTAAGGCATACAATCTCACTGTTAACAACTGAGCTAAAAAGCAGTGTTACTGTCTTACCTCACTCTTCTACCATAGAAGTATTTGAAGCAGCAGCATTTGTGGATTTTACAATGTTGTCTTGAAAGTCCTAGAAAAATAATTTTCTTCTGAGCTAAAAGTTTGTCTGGTCATGGAAAATTCTGGGTGACCACAAACTTTTGAGTGGTATCGCACATCTGCTCCCCACGGTGGATGTAAATTCACCCTTTAGTAAGTAATCCTGCAAAGTGCTAAAAAAATGCAAATTATTTCTTTTAAACAAACAATTAAACACAAATTTAATAAAATGGTTCATCTTACACCAACAACGACTCTGATTCAATGCGCGTTGTAAAAGTTCATCCAGAAATGACGTATCTATTTGCATGCATAGTCCAAATTGGGTTTCTTGTTCAGATCAGGTAGTGACAGTGCCTCTTGTCACTGTCACTACCCGATCCATTCATTTTCTAAACATTTTGAAATGGAGGAATAAACAAAGCTCAGAATTTTATTGAAATGCCCTGAAAGTGAAATTGAGGAAAGTGTGGCAAAAGTCAAAAGAAGAAGATTGTCTGATCTTTAATGTAAATACACTTAATAAACCAATTTATTTATATACATTGTCTATTATTATGCAATTTTTTATTGTACACATTATTTGTTATTAATAAAATACATTTGTCTTATTTAAAAACAATTGCTGTATATCAAGTTATGTGGTTTTTGGGTTGCTGGAATGAAATAATGGCATTTTAATTCATTTTAATGTTTGAATTTAATTTGATATATGAACAGATTGAGTTACGAGCTCCATCACAGAACAAATTAAACTTGTAAGTCAAGGCTCCACTGTATTTTATTATTTTAAATAATAAAATAATATTATTTTAAAAAGGCAAACGCACAAGACTTACGTCATCATTTGCGCAGTACTGCTGCCGAAAGTATAAAGCAGCTTTTACTACTCTACTCTTAATGATGTCACACGTGGTCAAGTCGCAACATGAACTATGGATGACTTGCAGGGACAAATAGAATTTGTGTTAACAGCACTTTTTTTATTGCTAAACTGAGATTGCGTTAATGTGTTATTATCATGTTAACTTCGACAGCCCTAGTTTATATTTTTGTTCCATGTAAGTTTAATGTACAGCAGACTAAAAAAAATGTGTGCTACAGTGTAGATCATAGACATGATCTTGTTACCATTCTTTTATTACAAAAATGAAAGTGCACAATCACTGACCCTTGCTTGCACACAGAGAAATTTGACCTCCACATGTATCCAATCCCACTAGGGCACATTTCCATGGTGTCTTGGGAGCAGTTGGGGTTAGATTCTTTGCTTAAGGGCACTTTAGTCATATCCTGCCAGGTGATTGAACCTGCTGTTCTGGATCCTTAATCACCAGACCACAGCTGCCCCGCAGACATGCATGACATAAATAATAATTCAAAGTCTTGTTTCCTTTCCAAAATCTCTTTTGTCTTGTAGGTAATAATTAGTATAAAAGTTGAAGCAACATTGTGTCTAGTTTTGCACACACTGAGTTGAGTTAAAAAGTTGAATTGAGTCACTTTCTCTTTTGTAATTATCATTCACTACCACTAATCATCACTGCAGATCAAAATAAATGCTCAGATAAAACTATATCTCAGCACACTGTGAGAAGGGTATGAACAATGTAACCACTGGGTGGTATGGGAGCTTTGTGGTTAGTATGTTTGCTTCACCCAACATCTGGGTGGTTTCCATGTTCTCCCCATGTCTATGTGGGATTCCTCCCACAGTCCAAAAAGAGATATTAGGTGCATTGGCTACTCTACATTACCCTGGTATGAATGTATTTATGTATGCTATGTTATGGTTGGCACTCTATCTCAAGTGATCCCCCAAGGGCTCAGTGGAGTCCTCCAGATGGATGGTCACTTCTTGAGAGTACACTGTGCCACTTCTTGCCGGTGTGTGGTTGAGTTCTAAGTGTGGCACGGTGGCTTAGTGGTGAGCACGTTCGCCTCTCAGCGCTGAGGTCTTGTGTTCGAGTCCCCATTTGAGCGGAGTTTCCATGTTCTCCCCGTGTCTGTGTGGGTTTCTTCAGGGGACTCTGGTTTCCTCCCACAGTCCAAAAACATGGAGGGCAGGTGAACTGGCTTCTCTAAAATTACACTGGTGTCTGTGTATGTATGCCCAGATATGGTTGGCACTCTGTCCTGGGTGATCCCCTAGTACTCGATGCAGTCCTCCAGGTGGATGGTCGCTTCCGGTTGAAAGTATGCTGTGCGCAACTGGCTGCCTCTTCTAGCCAGAGTGTGTGTAAATCAAGTGTGTCAATTGTAAAGCGTCCTTGAGTATCTAGAAAGGCTCTATATAAGTGTAATGTGAATAATAATAATAATAGTAATAATAATAATAATAATAATGTGTATTGATTGTGAAGCATGGTTAGGTATTTTTAAGGTGCTATTTAAGTGTAAAATTTACATTTACAGCATTTGGCAGACCATCACTAATACCTAGAAAGAAGGAAAGATACATAATTATACAGAATATTAGAGCACTTAAGGGACTCTGCTGTTTGAACAGTCAGTAGGAGTTTATTCCACCACCTGGGTACCAGGACAGAGAAGAGACTTGATGCCAGTCTTCCATGTGTCTTGAAGGATGGTGGGTCAAGCCGAGCTGTACTGGAGCTCAAAGGGTTCAAGGTTCAGCTCAAGACTTGACCGTTGCCATTAGCTAGGGAGGGAGTGGTCCATTTTTTGCTTTGTAGGTGAGCATCAGGATTTTGAATCTGATGTGAGCAGCTACAGGAAGTCAATGAAGTGAATGCAGCAGTGGAGTGACGTGAGAGAACTTGGGTAATATTCATTCATTCATTTCACTATAACATAATAACAATGACAAAGCCAACAAATGAAACAAATGCTTTTCTTCCACATCTAAATATAAACAGAAAACAAAGAGAATAACTTTTTCAGCACAATACAGCTAAAATAGCTTGCCAAGTTCATTCACTGTGTTATTCAGCTTAGCATGAATTTGACAATAAATCAGTCTTTCATAAGAAAAACATTGACAGAAAAAGATAAAACAATAGGGAATTTAATTTCACTAATATGTGGCTTCTGCTGTCTGTCTTGCACATCATTTTATTAGCATTTGAAGCCTCAGATAGACACTATCAGGACTACTGTGCACCAAATCATATCATTCTGCATGAGCTGGCAGTACATCTGACTCCTGTGGAATGCTCTTTTCTCTCTGAAGATAAAATCATTTTACTGGCTTGGCAATAAATATGAACTTTGATGAACCAGAACTGAAATGTATACATGGTCAAATGGGAACTGGAAAAAGAGATATATGGAGAAAAAAGGCATATTAAATGTAAAAAAAAAAAAAACGTTAGTGCTGTTAGGTCAGGACAGAATGATTCAGAGACACTGTGAAGGATAAAGATGAGATGTGAAATTGATTTTCAAAAGAGAAGTCGCTTCTTTAGCTTCATGATGTGAATATTAAATCAGTAAGAACAGATATTCTAATGGAATAAAAAACAAAGCCAATGAAATGACTTTGCTGCAGAGATGTGTTCTCCTATTTTCCTCTTTAACATATACAGTATATGTAGAAGTCCATTTCAATTCAAAGATATATTATCAAAATAACAAACTTAAGGCCTTCTGATGACCAAACTTCAGCTTCCACACAGAAGGCAAGACATTGTCTTTGATTTCCTGATACTTGAATGAATCCGTCTTGCTTCTGGTTTCCAGTGTTCAAAGAAATAAAGCAACACCAGAGCATCGCCGAGCCACCACCATGCTTCACTTTAGACAGGGCATTTTTTATCAACACATGCTTTGTTCTTCCTCCTCCAGACATACAGCTGATCCATAGGCCTGAAAAGTTCTAGGTTTGTTTCATTGCTCCACAGAATCCCAAAACTTCAATGGATTATTTATATGGTTTTGAGCATATTGGAGCTGAAAGTTATTGTGCTTTTTGGTCAGTAGAGGTGTATGTCTTAGAGTTTCAGCAAGGAGATCTTCAGCTATGAAGGTCAAACTGAACCAAAACCTCAGTGCCTGCTGCAACCAAGGTGATTTGACCATCTGCCTCCTTGAGAATCTGGTGGAAGCCACTGATACGTTTGTGTTTGCATTGTCCAGGGAGTGCAGACAGTGTGTATTTAACTTTGAACAAACTATGGTTGCAACTGTATCTCTAGGAACAATTTGTAACTTTTTCTTTGTTTGCAATGATCTCTTTACTTTTTGGACAGCTCTCTTTACTTTCCATATTTCTAACATGAATGAATCTGAGACTGCAGAAGTCATTAAAACGGACATTTTGTGTTGAATTTGGGTTAACCATTTGTTATATTACCTGTGTTGAGCTAAATAAATTATTTACATTATTTATTTTAAGCAGCAACAGGATTTATTATTTTGCTACAGTGGCAACTATCAAGCAGTAGGATGTTTGACTGCAAGTTAACAGTTCTTCAAGTATCTGCCTGTAGTATCTCTCTGTCTCTAGTGCTGCAGAAATGTAATGGTATGTAAGTAAATACTGATGTTAAATGATGGCATCTCCACAATGGCAGGTCTTGTAAGTTGTTTCTTTGTATTCAGTATTAGCTATAAGAAAGGACATTGGAGATACAGTGTCATGGCTCATTGATGTGCATGGGGACTGAAAGCTCATCTGGTTTGATACCACAGAAGGGCCCATCACTACACTACTTACCTGGGGAAGTATGGGAATAAGGCATGTCAGAAGAGGCAGTAAAACTACGTATGTAAAACTTTAATTCTTCATGGCAACATTATTACCTAATCCTAGTGGTCTCTTTCAGCACTAAGCATCTGTGGAATGTGCTGGAAAATCTGTTGCTAATGTCAGATTCCACAGCACAACTTCAGAGGTCTTGTGGCATCCATGCTTCTATGAGTTGTTTTGGCATTCATATAAATATAAAAACATGACTGAATGTATTTAAAATTCAAGCAATGAAATCCATTATATAAAGTTAAGGGTCATTCAAAAACATTTTATTAAGCATATTAAAATTACTTTTTGTTTGACCGTAATATGCTAAAAAAATAAATGCAGATTGCTATTCAATCCCTCTCCATGTGAAAATGCATAATAAGCATCTTGTAGGCAATGAGCCAAACATTTCATTATTGTTTATTTTACTTACGTTTTCTTCTTTAACCATCTATTCATTATACTGCATGCCAAAAGGCCCTCGAGGGTATGAGTTCAAATTGAAAAAGGATGAATGTGATGATTGCTGTTTATGCTTACATCTTGCCAACATTTTGAGGTGTGTGCTACAGAAAACCTTGATTCAAGAAAGGTCTTGATTCCATAAAGAACAATATTTGATAAGCAGAGCTGTGAGGATGCTTTGTTAATGATTAAATCACCTCTACATACAGTTCTGTACAAACCAGAGAACAAATGTAGTGTTTCTTATATTTACTTTAACTTCTGTTTCATTGCAGACAGCATGAACCCAAGGTATGTCATGTTTTGTCTAGTAAACTTCATTTCATTTGTTAAAATACATCCATTCCTGCATTTCAGGCCTGCAAACACATTCCAAAGAAAGTTGGAATGGTAACAAATTTGCTATTTTGTAATGTTGTCATTCCTCCTCACAGCATTTACAAGATGTAGATATACACGATATAGGTATTTTGGAACCAAGAATACCAAGTGATGGTCTGGTTCCTCCCAAAGTTTCTTCCTCCAGCTCTGAGGGAGTTTTTCTTTGCCACTGTCGCCGTTGGCTTGCTCACTGGGGATTAGGGATTAATGATTTAATGTCTGTTATTACTAAGCCTGTAAAGCTGCTTTGTGACATCATTTGTAAAAAGCGCTTTATAAATAAAATTTGATTGATTGATTGATTGAGTGTTTGTTGTTTTGTCCCATTTTTCCTACAAACACACCTAAAGATGTACAACAGTATGGCTTATCATATTTACTTTTTTTTCTGAATTCTCTACAAATCCTCTATTGGGGACAGGTCAGGACTGCAGGCATGCCAGTCCAGTACCTGTACCCTCTTCCTCTGCAGCAGCCTTTGTAATGTTAGCAGCATGTGATTTTGTATTGTGTTGTTAAAAAATGCATGGGCCTCCCTGTAAAATATGTATTGAAGGTAGCATATGTTGTTATAAAATCTAAATGTAATTTTTCATCTTAGAAGTATACATTACCTTTGTTAAGGCCATTAACACAACCTCATACCATGACTTTTGAACTTACTGCTGATAATAGTCTGGATGGTCCATTTCGTCTTTGGTCTGGACCACACGGCATCCATTTCTTCCAGAGATCTGGAATACTAGCATGAGCAACAACAAATCTAACAGTTATAAACTAATCATAAGACACACTGTGATGCATACAGAACACAAAGGAGACAACTCACTCTCCATCTGCAAATAATCCCACTAATGAGTACGAGTGACACCCTGGCAAATACTATTGTGTTGACATTTAATGGAATGGTTTACTACATGATATGTGTTCACTCATAGTCTGAATGACTTCAGTATTCATTAGGAACAAATAAAATATAAAACATTGAATGAGGTGTGTCCAAACATTTCACTGGTAAGTTACATCTGAGGTATTTTGGAGATTGTGTGAATTAGATTTTTGGAGTCCATATATTCATTACTTAGTTTAGAACTGAAATTCCAAGGCTGTTGTTGCTAAAATAGCCTGTTTTAAAGTGAAATGAAAGTGACACACTGACCAATGTGTGTACCAGAGGTGCTTCTGTTGACTCATTTCCTTGGAACTGAACTAGCAACTTTCTGGTCACAATGCTTGTGTCTTAGCCACAAGCCCACAGCTGCTTACTAAAGAAAATAATAAGTATACATGTGATTAAGATGGTATTGATGATGAATTTCTTTCTCCTCCATGTCAGTAAAAGTAGTTGCACATTCTCAAGTAAAGCTGCCAAAAGGGTTCTTTGTGAGAAAATGGAAGAACTACTTTAGGGTCCATTAAGACCCTTTCAAGTCAAGTCATGTCAAGTGGGACATGGTGAAATGAAACAACACTTCTCCAGCACTGCAGTGTAACACAACACAAAGGCAAACAATATAGTACAATAAATACAAAGGTCATATTACCGTACCACACAGTATGAAGAACATGACCAAAAAGACAACAACCAGTTTTACCTGACCAGTACAGTCATGAGTATAGTGATAATCAATACTAAATAGTCAAGTATAGTATTCTAGCAGCATATAGCACTGTAGCAGCAAACATTTTAGAAATGTGTAGAGAAATGCAATATTTTTAAATGTAATATTTCAGGAGGTGCTATCCAAATAAAAGAAACAGCAGTCAGATCCTAGCCTGTGAGATGACTAGTCAATTGGCTTGAGGGAAGAAACTGTTGCACAGTCTGGTTGTGGAGTCCCATATGATAATATACCTTCCTCCAGACAAAGAAATGAGAAAAGTTTGTGTGAGGGGTGTGTAGGGTCATTCACAATACAGAAGGTTTGCAGATGTAATGTGTGGTGTAAATGTCTGTGACAGAGGGGAGAATAACCCCAGTGATTTTCTCTGCTGTCTTGGAAGTGATGCAACTGTGCAGGGCCTTCTGTATAACCCCTCTGTAGAACATGATGAGAGTTGTAGTGGTGGTTGGGGAGTGAGCTTTCCTCTGTTTCTGCAGGAAGTAGAGCTGGTGTTAAGGGTTCAGGTGAGATTCTTGGTTAGGTGAATACTGAGGACCTTATCTCTCTTGATCATCTGTATGGAGGCACTGTTGATGATGCTCCTTACTCTCATAAAGTCATCTCTTTTTTCACATTCATTTAGGTGCTGCATCTCCTCTCTGCATGCAGACTTTTTGTAACTGCTAATGATCTACCCACAGTAATGTCCTTTCAATTGCATAACAAGAAATGAGGTGTGAGTGTGAAGTTTAAAGAACCTACATATAAAGAAAAGGTTCTACACCTATTAAAGGTGTTTAGAACAGTATAATAATGTGGTGAGTCTGGCATTCAATCACTTTTATTATACATAAAAATAGACAATTTATTAACCAACTAAAAATAGATTTGTATAAAAATAGTTATAATTAAAACTAATCAGCCCCCAATATAACTCATTCATTCACTTAAATGCATAAAAAACAACTTTAAATTGCACACAATCAAATGACCTCACCAATCCACACGTGTCTTACTGAAATCACCGACACACACTGCAAAACCAAATTAGCACTGCACTCAAGTAGTATCTGATAGAATAAATTACCAAAGATGGCTAAAAAAGCTGAAAGAGACCTATACACAAATTAAAACACAGTTGGCTAGGAACCTACACATGCAGCTAAAACAGTAGATTACAAATTAGCATTGTTCACTGGTCAGAACTTGTCTAAATATGTGGGGAGAGAAGAGAGGGAGAGCAAAAGGTAAAAACTTGCGTTCTCTGTTAGGAACCACGTCACAGTTCGCAATAGTCCTTCAGCTCCAGCAGAGTTCAGATAGATGCAGCATCACAGTTAACAACAGTCTCCAGTTCCACACAGCACATTGGATGCCTGCGTCGTTATCCTCACTTACAGTCCATAATCCACAGAAGGAAAGTTCAACCGTGCTTCCCAGAGTACACCAAACAGAGACCAGGGGCGTCACTAGACTTAAGACTGTACTGGGGCACAGGTGTGGCACAGATAATGTATGCGAAAAAAGATTTCTGCACTTATTTATATTTAAGAAAGCATAAATAGTGCTTTAAACTAAACAATCAGATCAGATTATGTTGTTGACTGGATCTTTGATTAATCACCAGAATGAAATGATGCATTTGGCCTACTTGTGAACTTTACTTTAGACTTGTAAACCACTACTGGTACAAGCAAAAATATATTTTTAGTAATTTTTCTGGAGACAAGAGTATTTTAGCCAATTATAAAGGCAAAACGACTGACAAGCTCGTGCATTTTACTGTGCATTTTTTCTGTGAAATAAATTTGAATGGTTTAAAAATTTGGGTCACGACTTGATGATTAAGGAAAAATATACCCACATTTGCAAACATGAAGGTGCACCATTTGAGTTTGAACCACTACAGTATTCCTGGGCTAACTAGTCAACACAAGCGAGTACACTGTATGCTTTGGAATATATTAGATACAACCATTTCTCTATAGCTTGGATTACAAATGCAAGAAAAAAAAGAGAAATGTACCAAGAGCTAAGAAGGCAAGCCATCAGTGCATGTCTCTTCTTCCTCTCCCTCATCTTCATCCTTGCTCTCTTCATAACTGCTTCCTCCTCGGCTTGAAGGTAAATGCATGCCATCAGCAACTGCTGCAACTACCCGCTCCATTTTCCTAACAAACTACAAACGCGATTGTTTCCCAACAATAGCCTTTTATGTAGACACACACATTTTGCTCTATTAAATGTAAAGAAATTATTAATTCTTATATTTTTCAGTGAATACACAAATCAGAATAAAAAATTATTGAACTGGCTACGTCGGCTGGTTGTGGGCAGGCTGGGCTGTGACATCATCAAGTACGCTGGTGTTCCAAATGCAAAATAATCCCCCATACTTGGGAAGTTGATTTCATATGATTATGATTCATCACACACTTAGAATTAGCAGACCAGAGGAGGATGGGTCCCCCATGTGAGTCTGGTTCCTCCCAAGGTTTCTTCCTCCAGCTCTGAGGGAGTTTTTCCTTGCCACTGTCGCCGTTGGCTTGCTCACCGGGGATTAGGGATTAATGATTTGATGTCTGTTATTACTAAGCCTGTAAAGCTGCTTTGTGACATCAGTTGTAAAAAGCGCTTTATAAATAAAATTTGATTTGATTTGATGATTTGAAGTTCATACTTGTCAAGTCCACAAGTTCAATCTTTACAAGTTCAAACTTGTCAAGTACACAAGTTTGTACTTGCGTACTTGAGGTTTGAGAAACGGCCAGAGGCTCACTCAGCCTCATGTGCTTCCAGTCCTGCAGGCACGCTCACACAACTCTCAGTCGTACGCCCATTGTACCTCCTGGTCATACGCCCCCTCTTGCACATGCTCACTCCTTATAAAGACCCAATAGCTGCCCTTTATATTGCCAGAACATTTTAAGTAAGAGTTCTGTCCTACTCTCCCGCCCCGTCAGTTCATTACAATAACATATTTTTGTGTGTTTTGTCGTTTCTGATTTATAAACAGCTTAATGTAATTCAAATGACAATATAACAATAGAATAGAACTCAGTAGGATATTGAAACAGTTAAAGGTTCTGTATATAGCATTTCTCCCACTAGATGCAACACTAGAGCTCCAACATCTCAGACCAAATCAAATGCTTTGTATTTATCCACACCCTTCCCTTCAGCCATGCCTCCCTTCTTTATGTTCATTTTCCTGTTCTCAGCACTGTGTTGGGAAGCACAGAGAAACACAAGGGCAACTGGACCTGTTATTAAAACAAAGAGCAGAGAACAACAAACAGAGAGAACGTGTGACTGCATTACCAGCTCAGCATGCCTTTATTCCACTATACCTTTACAAAATTGTTTGCTGTTTTTAATGTTTAAAATATTGTATATATCACCTTTAACTGTGTGTCCAAAATGGCATATTTGACATGCCAAGTTTGTAAGACATATACGTCTATTACATAATCTGTCTCATTGACCAGAATATTCTTTTTACTTCAGACCTAATAACATCACATAACACAAGAAATCCTGTCTGCATGTTCTTTATGTGCTGTTATGAATGTGTAGCAAACTAATTATTATTAATTATTATTAATGTTACACTTGTATAGTGCCTTTCTAGATACCCAAGGACGCTTTACAATCAGCACACTCCAATTACACACACTCAACTACACACACTGGTGAAAAGCGGCAGCCAGTCGCGCACAGTGTACTCTCAACCGGAAGCGACCGTCCACCTGGAGGACTGCATACAGCACTAGGGGGATCACCCAGGACAGAGTGCCAACCATATCTGGGCATACACACATACATTCACACACACATACATTCATACAATGATTGCTTTGATGATTGCTGGAGTCTATAGCATTAAGTATAACAAGCAGAATTTCTAACAGATTAACTAGAACACCCACTGTGATCAGAAGCTTACATTAACTCCACAAGAACATCTGAAGGAGTTAATTAAATGTCCTGCTCTTGTCATTTATACTAGATGAACATTTTGTTTATGGATATAAGGCGTTCTGGTATAGCTTTATATTGGAATAGTATACTTATTTCCTTTGGCTTTGGCGCCCTGTTATGGCCGCACTAATATTAAAGCATTTGTATACATGACCTGAGTTAGTTGTTAGTTGTTCTTCCAGCAGTACTGTTGCGTTTTTCTCACAGTGAAATCTAGGCTCACATATGCCTGTAAGTGGAACATTTTAGGTTACAACCTTGATAGTTAATGTTATAATGGTTTTGTGATGTAAATACCTCATGTATTCTGTTAATTTGATAAGCTACAAAAGCTACAAAGAGTTTTAAGCGTAAGCTAATTGTATTAGCATTTGTGCTAGCGTGCTTATATGGCATAAGGAGGCAGCTTTCTTGAATGTTACTGTAGGCTGAGCCATATAATATATTATTTCCAAGATAATAATCAGTTCATGTCGTAACTATTGTAGAAGTCAACTCAATCTTAAGTGGATGAGTCTATGTTATGCATATTTAAAAAGGCACCAATGTATTGTCTTTTGTTTACTTCAGTTGTACATTGAATAATTAAAAGAGATGAGGGGAGAAGGAATGTGAAAACACCAAAATAAAGAAGATCCTGAATTCAAACCTAATCTCCATTGTACGCTGACTCTCTAACTGGATAGTTTCAGCTAATTCACATTCAATGTGGACAGAACATAATGCTTGATTAAGCAATTAAACTATTGACTATTTCCTCATTTACTGTGTGTTTCCATAACACAACTAAGAGATTAATTGTGATTTTTCACACAACCTTTTGACCTCCACATTTAACCCATTCATGCAGTGAAACACACACTAGGCTGTGAGAATTTGTGCCCAAAGTGGTGGGCAGCCCTTATCCACTGGTGCCCAGGGAGCAGTTAGGGGGTTAGATAGTTTGCTCAAGGGCCCTTCAGTCATGTCCTGTCTCGGAATCAAACCGGCGACCTTCCGGTCACAAGACCATATCCTTAAGACTAGGCCATGGCTGCCTATATATATATATATATATATATATATATATATATATATATATATATATATATATAACTAACATATCAAAGATAGAGAGACTGAGATGTCTGAATAAATACATTAGAAGATTATTTTAAATCAATCTTCATCACATAATACATATCTTTACAGTCATAACAAAACATTTTACATCTGGAATAGCAGAAAAATTAAATATGAACTTTGTTTACATTTTATTATGAGGAATGCCAGAATGTGTTCTGATTTTTTATTCTCTGGTGATGTTATGCTACATTGCTTTGAATTTTGGAACTTTAAAGCCCTATTCAGATTGTATTAGTTTATGAAGTTGATGTCTGGAATGAAACATTAATGAAACAGTGAAAAAAACTCTTGAATCAATAGAATTTCTGGTGGATGAACCAGTTTCTAGTGTGTATGTCTAGAGGTGGTATATTAATGAAATTCCGCAAAAACACTTATATAACCTTGCAATGTTTAATCCTAGAAACAGAATTAAACATACCTCAGAAGCCTTAACCCTCTATGGTACACATTATGATATCAGTGAGGAAAAAAATATTTGTGTTTTTTTTCCCTGCTTAAAATTGGGCACATTAACAACACCAATAAATATTTTCATTATTTTTACATTTATATACTTATTAAAAGTCTGTTGCCTAAAATTAACATTGTACCATAATGGACAAATTGCAACACAGTCGATCCTTGTTGCTGACTGCCAGTACATTCGGCATCCTGGAAGTCCAACGATTGACATATAGAAACACATGCCAATGAATTGTTCAATCTCGTCAGCTGTCAGTTTGAGTGGTTTGCTAGGATCACACTGTATGGGGTAGAGATTGGTTTGCTCTACTATATTTTCAATTCAGCTGCAAGTGAGAAGGCCTCTAAAGTATTCAGCAGGATGTTTTACATCCATTGCCTTTGGTAATCTATCTCTCCACTGTGGTACTGGAAGGATTGTCCTGCATTTTTTCCACTCTAAATTCTTAGCTTGAGTGTATTGCTGCTGGGAGGCCTCTGGAAAAAAAACAACCATTGTGAGGACATGGAAAAAAAACTTGCAAAACACATGTATTGTAATTAATTTACCAATCATCCTACTCTAATCAAGCTTGATACTGTACCTCTATTTTCACCATTAGCTAGTTCCTCATTCTCACTCTGATTTTCTACAACTGTGGTACTTCTGTCTTCATCCTCATCTCCACCCTCACTCTCACTCTCTCCCTGCCGGACTGTCACTATGACCTTATCTTCCTCATCACTATATGACATTTCATGCCCACTCATCACCTGGCAGTAACACCTGTTCTTTATACCTTTTTGAAGTGCCATAGAAAACTTTAGGATCCATCTCCTGCATTAAACCATAATATGTGCACACATAATATATGAATTACAAATTCATATAAAAGAAATGCAGAATCTTATTCATTGAACATACATTTAGATCATTCTAAGTCTTTTTCTTACATATAAAATAAACTTGTAAATTGTATTCCAACCCAGTATAGTTGTATGGCTTTAAACAATTCCTATTCCATTATGGTACAATGTTGCCTCAGGACAACATGCAGTTTTTTATAATTTCCTATAAAACATTTGATGCTATGTCATGTAAAAATTTTGAAAATACTTATTTACTTACAAATGAAGGTGATTCAGATTTTTTGAAGGTGATTATCTTGTTGAAAATATGTAGAAAATGCACTTTTTATTTAAGAAAATACAGTGCTTTGTGACGTCTTCACATGTGCTGTCCCTGTAGGACATGTGACCACTTTTTGCATTTTCATTGGTTAGTATTTGAGTTCCCCTCCCCTGTGATAGCACTGACCAATTAAATGGGTGTCTCATTTTATTAAAAAAAAACTAAAACAGACTTTGTTGCCTTGAGGCAACGTGGTAGGGTTAAAAATATATAGCTTGAATCACAATATATTTTAGGAGCTCAAATAAGCAGAAACAAATTTGTGAGAGCGAGTCAAGCAGCTGTGCATTTATTCCCACCAAAATGGCATGATCTGTCATTGATATGATAATGACATTGTAATTCCGGACATAACATTGGTTAAATAGTGGCCGTGAAATGTGTGGAATGTGCAAAGACCTGCCATCAAACGAAAGAGCTCTCACCTGAGTGTTCATTCCTATTTCATAAATATTCAATCTAGGAATCACTGAATGAGTGAAACTCATGTCAACTCACATTTGTTAAGCTTTAGAAATAAAACCACATAAAATTTGTAAAAACTGAAACAAAGACCTACATTTATTCAATTCAGACTTCAGAAATCTTGTCTAGAAATGTTCAGCACATCTGAAATTAAGTTTAGAGTAGATTTATTTAAAATATAAATTTATGACACTCTTACTGTTTTGACACTGCTATTGCTGAGTTTGTGCTGAACAAATGTCTGTGTAACACTTTGGAAAAAAGTAATTTTAGGTGTGTGTAATTTGTATAAAAGTCAAGGCATGTCAGACTACATCAGAGTGTCTGAAATACCCTCAGACTCCAGAGGGTTAAACTTAATAAAAATATTAAAATTCTCCAAGAGGATAGATTCTGGTAGATATCTACCTCAGGAGACAAAATAGTGCTAGAAGCAGTGTCTTTGTCTGGAAAATCTGGAGATGTGTTCCCAGATGGAACTAAATGATCAGACGAGTTCTGAGTTTGGTGAAGACCATTAGGTAAATCAGTCTGTAATTTTCTCAGGGAAGGAGGGAGAAAAACACAGACATGACTGATTTGGAGAGAAGTCAAATCACAGAGGAGCAGCTAGAAAGGAATAAATTACCCTTGTACATGGTAATCCAATTTAAATGGGACTTTGTTCTTTGGGTGAATTAGAGAACACTAGCTCTGTATATCTAATGGTCTGAAAGAGTTCTCACCCAGCGATGGACTGGCGCCCTGTCCTGGGCTTAGTTGAACAGTGTAATGCCCTGCCCTGCGCCCAGTAAGGGGGTGGGGGACTAACCGCGACCCTAATAAGGATTAAGCGGGTGTGATAATGAATGAATGAATGAATGAAAGAGTTCTATAGTGTAGTTCTATAGTATAGTTCTATAGAGTGCTTTGCTGTCTAATAAAAATTACATAGCAAGTGTTGTCAAAAGATGACTAGAAGACAAGTGCTGTTTTTTCACTGTGGGCTTCCTTCCTAAGCCTCAGTAGACTGATTTGCAGAAGTACTACCTTGAAAATTTGGAGCTTATTTTAGTAAAGTGCTCCATCCAGCCAAAGCTGTTTGTTTAGTGGAGAAGAAAAGCCAAGGCTGTAATTGCATTATTTGCATTTTAACAGCTATTAAATAGATTAAATAGGTAAAACAAGTACACTACCGGCCAAAAGTTTTAGAACACCCCAGTTTTTCCAGTCATTTATTGCAGTCATTCAAGTCCACTAAACAGCTTGAAATGATACAAAGGTAAGTGATAAAATGACAGATGATTAAAAAATGTAAGTTTACCCAAAACTGAACATTAATGTACGTTACAGAATTATACAAAGGCTTTAGCCAGGAACACAAAATGTTTTAACAGGTGAAAGTTGTTCTGCAGTAATGGAGGCAGATCATGAGAGGCACACTGAGCCAACACAGCTACAATCATTCTGCAGTGCCATGCAGTGCCCTCAGGTCTGTGCCTAGTTGGTCAGGGGTTCATCCTACAGCAAGATAATGACCCAAAATATAAGTCCAAGCTCTGCCAGAACTACCTCAGGAAAAAAACAACAAGAAAGTCAACTTGAAAACATGGAGTGGAGCACAGTCTCCAGACTTAAACCCAAAGGTGTCAAAAGTATTCACATTCATTACTCAGGTAGAAGTATAGATACCAGGGTTTTAAAAGACTTTTATAGAAGTTGAAGTATCAACTTAAGCTTTTTACTCAAGTAAAAGTGCAAAGGTACTGGTTTCAAAACTACTTAAAGTATAAAAGTAATGTAAGGAAAACAAATGCCAAAACTTAGGCTGCACCACAGGGGCATATAGTGCACTACCCCACCCCCCACCGCCAAAATACAATTTTCTAAAAGCTATAATGACTACAATGTTATATTAAAATTGTAATTTTAATTAACTATAACGTTATATTAAAATGGTTGACATTTTATGGGATGTATTGGCTACCTGTCCCAGTTGCATATATGCCCCTTGAAAATGAAAAAATTGTAGTCATTTCAAATATATTAGCAGACCATATATGTGTAGTACTGAGCTTACTGGAGAGTGATGAAACATGTGACATGCAGATGCAATGGATTGCTTACCAATAGGGTATCAGAATGGTTTATGTTTATACTTATCATCCAACCACAATCAAATTCTCTCTTTCTGGATGGTGCAATTTATCTGGATAGGATGTTTTTTTAATGAAGACAAACCAAAACGAAATAGAAATAATGAGGCTATTTTTAAAATGTAAGGAGTAGAAAGTACCAATAACTGCATGAAAATGTAAGTAAGTAGAAGTAAAAAGTCATCCAAAAATGAATACTTCTGTCAGGCCTGCCCTCATATCCCCAGTCCTAGTCTCTGTATTATGTCTCCCTCTTGTGTTCAAGTTCAGTCCCACATGCCCATATATGTACTTCCTGTCTTGTCCTGTGTTAATCATGTCCAGGTGTTCTGTATCCCTTGTGATTAGTCTTCCCCTTTATAAGCCCTGTTTGTCTCAGTCTAGTTGATTGGTCATTGACATTAACCCTAACTCTGACACTATCACCCATCCCTGTTGTTGTCTTAGATTCATGTTATTCCTGTACCTACCTTGCCGTGTCGCTGTGTAAGTCTTCTTGTTTTATGTTTCTGTCTTCGTCTAGATATTGTCTCAACCATAGCCTTTGTTCTGTTTACAGCCATCGTGCTGCCGTTTTGTTTACCCAGTCTCCCATTTAATAAATCTTCTATATTACATCATCTCCGCCTGTGTTCGCCCTTCTCTCCATCCACCCAACCCTCACAACTTCAGTAAAGTATAAATAACCAAAATTTCTACTTAAGTATAGTAACAAAGTATTTGTTCTTCGTTACTTGACACCTCTGTTTAAACCCCATCCAACTTATTTGGGATTGGGATTTTGAAATTAAAAGCAAAGCAAACCTACAAATGCCAACATTTATGTGAACGTCTGCAGCAGATTTGTGAAGAACTGTCTGAAGAATATTTGATGTCTATTGTAGAAAGAATGTCACGACTGTGTTCAGCTGTTATATCTGACAAAGGTGCTACTTTGTGTCCAAAGTTTAGACACATTTTGGCCTTTAAACTGATTCCATGAGTTCTTATTTAACTCCTATGCTTTCATTTCAGAGTGCAATTGAATCATTTTCAATAATTTCCTGGATAAACTGGGGTGTTCTAAAACTTTTGGCTGGTAGGATATGTCTCTGAATGTTTGATTTTGGTTATTTCCCTAAACATTGAACTGACTGCATGAGATTACACAAGATCTGCTCTTTGGCCAGATCTCAGCTTTTACATCTGCTGATATTTAAAGACACTGAAAGGTTTTTTCATGAATCTGGCCACTGGTTGAATTGTGAGAAATTGGAAAACATTAAATTTAAAACACTCAGAACATATCAGAGCTTTAGAACAGTGAAAAAATGATGCCCAGATGTTGCTGCAGGCTCTATCATCACCTCTTCACTTCAGCCCCATTGCTTATTTCATGCTTACTGATCTCTGGGCAGCAGAGGAAACCATGAGAGTCCAAAAAAAAAGTATTGAGGCCAGCACGGTCCAGGCTCTAGAATGGCCCAGAAGAACCATGCAATTAAGGCATTTCTGATTTTTAATTATGCCACAAATGAGGAGATCATTAGACGACTTGGCTTGCCCTATAGGCACAGCGACCTCTCGTTAGTTTAACGTGGGACTGCATTGCCATCTGTTGCATGGTCTATTCACATTAGCATTCTGTTAATGACAGAGACGGGGAAAAAAAAAGTTTTTTTGCACAACTCCACCGCAATTTCCAGTCAAAACATTATTACAATTAGGACAATGATTTTAATGGAGACATGAATTATTCAGAACGTGAATTGGTTTTAACTGCGTCCAGTAGGCACAATCAATAAGGGCGCCACTGCCTTCTCCTTGGCAAAGTCCATTATGCCTTCTAATGCGGCTAAGTGGCTTCGGAGCAGAAAAGCAATTTCCTGTTGATATCTCAGGGGGATTTAGTGCAAAGTCAGGGGCAAAACACAAAACAGCCAGATACACACACATACACATGCATTCACTCACACTCACTGTGCCCACAGGATCTTGGATGCTGTGACAGGCTAATAGTCTGATCCGACTCATTTGTCATACAGACAGCCTGAACTTCATAGCGAGTTACTTTCTAGCCAGACCCTTCATTAATACCCGCTTGTACAGAAAGCATGCTGTTTTATTAGCTCTTTGTAACCCGTGCAAGCCTTGAGCCACAGTTAGCTTCTAGATTTAGAAGAGACATACAACACTTAGGAAATACTCACAGAAATCACAATGAATGGAGAACACTTACTTTATTTTCAAAAGAATCTTAGTCCTCATATGTCAGATAGTCAGAGTGACAAAGACTTTCAGATTTATCATCAACACAGTGCCACAAGAAGAAAAGGAAGAAGTTGTTTCAGACAGCCACAAGGTCAGAGAAGGAGCTATGGCACAGCCTCACATTGTGGCTATATCAACTGGATCAGACCAAGCAGTGAATATCAGTGAAGATTCACAGGACATTGAAATATATACTAGTACAGTAGACGACTGCAGTATGGAAGTTCTGATGCATTTGAGCAATGACAACATTTGATTTTAATTACTAAGATATTGCATTTGGTTTATCAAAATATTAACCCCACACTTTTTTTCTCTTTCTTTTCATTACATACCCAGCTGTATGTAATAATATTCTGTCAGTGTGGTAGTTAGTGGCTGTTAATGGTATTTTAATGCCTTCAGAAAGGAAAATTGCTATCCAGTGACAATCAGAAGGGCTCAATTTCTATTCCATACTTATGTCTTTCCAGTATACGTGTTTCCTATTTTGATGGGATGAGGATATCAAGGGAATATGATTTTGCATTTTCTTTTACTGATGATGACTGGCTTCACATATATAAACAGGTTTTCCTTCTGTAATGCTAATCTATAGAACACTGGTTCACAAGGACCAGTTCACAGGAACTTTGAACGTAGGATATTTGGACACACCTTCTCATTCAATGTTTTAATTTTTTTTATTTTTCTACTTTGAAAATGAATAGGACGGCAAGGTGCTTAATGGTTAGCATGTTTGCCTCTCAGCGCTGAGGTCTTGGGTTCAAGTCCCCATCTGTTTCTAAGTTTCCATGTTCTCCCCATGTCTGCGTGGGTTTCCTCCGGGGTTTCCGGTTTCCTCCCACAGTCCAAAAACATGGAGATCAAGTGAATTGGGTAATCTAAAAATTGTCCATAGGTACAAGACACAGCTGTTAACTGAAAGTCATTCCAGGTGACTACCTCATAAAGCTGACTGAGAAAATGCCAAGAAAGCTGCCATCTAAGCAAGAGGTGCCTACTTTGAAAAATGTAAAATATAAACATATTCTGGTTTGTTTAACACTTGTTTGTTTACTAAATAATTACAGATGTGTTTCTTTATAGTTTAGATGACTTTAGTATTAATCTACAATGCAGAACATTTTGAAATCATGAAACACCACTGAATGTCCAGAAGGTGTGTCCAAAGTTTTTGACTGGTACTGTGTATTAGTTTACTGTGTTTTATTTTGTATTTTAGAGAGAGAGAGAGAGAGAGAGAGAGAGAGAGAGAGAGAGAGATCAGCATGAATGGTGAACATATACTGGCAAATTTACCACCTTCATTACAACTAAAGAACAAAACAACTAAAGAAACTACATTTTGAGCTGATAAACATAACCTCAGAAACATGCTGAACTGCGTTTAATTACTCAGCTTCAACCTTAAGAAAGCAGTTAGCTGTCTGACTAACAAGCTGAACACATACTATGCTTTCTTAAAACCTCTGCAGCCCGTTTGCTCTAGAAGACATTGTAAACAGTGGATTGTGTTCAGTGTGGTCATTTCCATTCTATGTAGTACTGTAAGTGTGCCTGCAGAACCTGATATATGCATTAAGTGTATCATTTCTATGGCTCAGGTCAAAACTTCATAAGTAAGGAAAGGGTTAATGCACACATCAGCATTCAGCAGACCTTACCCTCAGTAACTATGATGGTGTGATGAAGGTCTGACAAAACCTGTATCCATAATCCAGCATACAATAAAACCCAAAAAGCTCAACTTCTGCTGATGTCATATCTTCATAACTCACAGTCAGCACTTAACACATCATCAGTCAAAATGACATAAACCCTACACTGTACACGTTGATTACGGGCAGTGTCCCATATCAGCCTCGTAATAAACTAATATCATTCATTCATTATCACACCCACTTAATCCTTATCAGGGTCGCGGTTAGTCCCCTACCCCCTCACTGGGCGCAGGGCATTACACTATTCAACTAAGCCCAGGACATGACGCCAGTCCATTGCTGGGTGAACACACATGCACGCACTCACATAGACATTTTTTTAGAGTACCCAATCCACCTGACCTCCATGTTTTTGGACTGTGGGAGGAAACCAGAGACCCCGGAGGAAACCTACGCAGACACGGGGAGAACATGTAAACTTCGCTCAGATGTGGACTCGAACCCAAGACCTCAGCGCTGAGAGGCGAATGTGCTAATCACTAAGCCACCGTGCCGCCCTACTAATTTCATGTAAAAATAAATAAATAAATAATGTTCAGCTTTCATATTTCAATCTTTCATATTTAAATTATGTTAAATTAAACAGATGGGTGTCGTAGTCTTATTGTCTTATTGTATTTAGTATACGATGTGGATCTAACAACAAATAAAATCAATGAAAAGATGACCATCTAATGCAAATCATATATTTGTCATAGTAATAAGCCATAATAAACAACCTTTCTTCAACAGACACTACAAATTTCTCAAAAGAAATTTGTGGTATAAACCCATGTTAGAAATGTCAGTGTCTTCAGTGGTTGTACTATTGTACGTGCATAAGTGTCTTAATAGATATATTAGCTTGGGTCTCACCTGCTGCACTGTAAATCTGCCAGTGTTAAATCAACACTATTAGAGTTAAATTAACACTGAGGGTGTCAAAATATAACACCCTCAGTGTTAATTTAACTCTAGTAGT
>BRDA01023882.1:0-11975 GCA_036984385.1 Crenuchus spilurus
TCTCAACTGGAATTTTGGACCACTCTTCTTTTGCAAACTGCTCCAAGTCTCTCATATTTGAAGGGTGCCTTCTCCCCACAGCAATTTTAAGATCTATCCACAAATGTTCAATGGGATTTTGATCCGGACTCATTGCTGGCCACTTTAGAACTCTCCAGCGCTTTGTTTCCATCCATTTCTGGGTGCTTTTTGAAGTATGTTTGGGGTCATTGTCCTGCTGGAAGACCCATGACCTGACACTGGGCCCTACATTGCGACCCAAAATCCTTTGGTAATATTCAGATTTCATGATGCCTTGCACACAGTCAAGGCACCCAGTTCCAGAGGCAGCAAAACAACCCCAAAACATCTTTGAACCTCCACCATATTTGACTGTAGGTACTGTGTTCTTTTCTTTGTAGGCCTCATTCCGTTTTCGGTAAACAGTAGAATGATGTGCTTTACCAAAAAGCTTTATCTTGGTCTCATCTGTCCACAAGATGTTTTCCCAGAAGGATTTTGGCTTACTTACATACATTTTGCCAAACTGCAGTCTAGCTTTTTTATGTCTCTGTGTCAGCAGTGGGGTCCTCCTGGGTCTCCTGCCATAGCGTTTCATTTCATTGAAATGTCATTTCATTGATGCACCCTGCACCTGCAGGACAGCTTGAATTTCTTTGGAACTTGATTGGGGCTGCTTATCCACCATCCGGACTATCCTGCATTGCAACCTTTTATCAGTTTTTCTCCTCCGTCCACATCCAGGGCGATTAGCTACAGTGCCATGGGTTGTAAACTTCAAGATCTCTGGAGATGGACTTGTAACCTTGAGATTGTTGATATTTTTCCGCAATTTGGATTCTCAAGTCCTCAGACAGTTCTCTTCTCCTCTTTCTGTTCTCCGTGCTTAGTGTGGCACACACAGACACACAATGCAAAGACTGAGTTAACTTCTCTCCTTTTTATCTGGTTTCAGGTGTGATTTTTAAATTGCCCACACCTGTTACTTATCACAGGTGAGTTTGAATGAGCATTCTCTGTCTGCTCTCATGGAAGGCGGTTGCACTTTCTCCCTCTCCGCCCTATCTTACCCTGCTTGCTTCTCTTGTCTCGTCTACTCAGGGCTTCTCATAGCACTGTTCTGAAGAACAAATTATGGAATTAAATAGTCTCTCAACACTATTGACACTGAGAAGTTTGGGTTCGGGGAGCCCACCTGCCCTGATGGGATGTTTGCAGCTGGATATGTGATGGAGTCGTATGCCTGGCTGCACTCTCTCTGGAGAGTGCAGAAGAGGTCGTTATTCGGAACACGGACTGGGGTACTCTGCAGATTGGAATAGGAATGCCCTGGTATCGGAAATTCAAGAGGTCAGGCCAGCTGTCCGAGCCCCCAGAAGCTGCCTGAGGATTATACGATGGGCAGAGCTGATGGCTCTCAGACTGAATAAACTTTGGTTTGGATAACAGCTTGGAGGAAAAGTCTCAGCTCTGCAAAGGTTTGGATTCTTGAGGGACTAATGAATGACTTTAAAGTAACCACCGTAAATTTTGGGGTTATTTGCAGAAAATTTGTGTCTGATCTACCTTTTCAGCGCCCTACCTTGGCAGCTATTTTGACTGCCGCCATATCTCCCCAAGGACGTTGCTATGGTTGCTATGAGCCTTTATCCTCCCCAGCGTTCCTGAAGATAAGGGCTGTTTTGTCTGGGTGCCAGGACAGGGCACTCAGCTTTTCAGCCACCCCACTGCCCCAACCTCACCAAAACGCCTTTCACATGCTTATCCCCATGCAAGAGCACACGGATCTGTGGAAGCGCTGTAATGGCTGCTGTGCTGAATGGCCCCGGATGGCCAATGCTGGAGCTGGACTTTTTCTCTCTCCTTACCCACCCCCCCATCCTCCCTCCCAATGACTTGGCTATGTCTGTGTGTATTTGTGCTTATGAAAAAAAGGTGTTTTTTCACTTCTCAAACTGCCCCAATTACAATGGGACAGTCTGGGAGGATGTTTTTTTAATCTCCTATCTTTCCCAATGTTAATGCTGTTATTTTCAATCTTATGCAATTTCGTTGTACTTGTTGCAATGACAATAAACCATACCTTATACCTTATACCTTATGCTTGAAACAAAGTTATTTACCCTCAATTTTGAAAAGGTGCTAATAATTATGTCCGGCCCATTTTTGGAGTTTTGTGTGAAATTATGTCACATTTGCCTTTTTCCCCCTCTGTTTTTTGTGTTGTTCCAATACAAACAAAGGAAATAAACACGTGTATAACAAAACATGTGTAATTGCAATAATTTTCTGGGAGAAATACTTCATTTTCTGGAATAAATTCAGGGGTGCCAACACTTTCGGCCATGACTGTAACTGATTGGCTATGAAGATGTTTCTGTTACTGGATCATTAGTTCATGCATAAACCAGACAGCAGAAGGTTTAGAGTTGATTTTAGAATTGTTATACTCATTTGAGTTCTTCTTCTCATCTGTCAACATGAGAACTCAACCCAAAAACAAATCTTAAGACTAACCTCACAATCAACTCAAAACTTAATCCTAACCTTAACCTCAGACATAACCCAAACCTTAATCATACACCTCATCCTGGCCCTAATCCCAACTGTAACTTTAACCTCAACCCAAAACCTAATCCTAACCTTCACCCTGGCATTAATCCTAATCTTAATTTCAACCCAAAATTTAATCCTAATACTTACCATGGAAGTAATTTATCCTAACCCAAAAAAACCTAAAGAATGTTAACAGGTCTGCTAACATCTACAGACATAAACTCAGGCTCTCCAAATCAAGTGACACAACTGAATTATCAACTAACTTTATCCTGAAACATCTCCTCATCAGCTCCTGAATGCATTCAGATGTTTCACTGTTGATACTTCTCTGTTATATTATTAATGTTGTACTAATGACATATTGTGTCTACAAGGGTTTGCCTGATTGACAGTGTCTAAGATTAAGATTAAGATTAAAATTACTCAAAATATGGTCAAAATGTTTTATGTGCCATAACTTCTCCATCATGAACCATTTCTACACAAACATTTACATAACACTGTAAACATGTTTAAGGGCTTTTGTCTTTCCTGATGACTGCGGCACCAACAGTTATATGACTTCTGAAGTATCTGTAATAATATAATGTTTTAAATATCTGTAATTCTTCGTGGCTCACTCAATATAAATGTAAATATATTCTGATTAAAACTGACCATCTGTATTTTAAAATGTAAAGTCAGCAAAAAAGTTACAAACTTACATCATTGTTCAATAACCACCAGGGTAATCAGTCATCCAGGACAGTTCAGTGTCTGGAGTTTGTGTCCTTAGCTTTGAACAGGATTATAAAAATAGTAAGCAATGTAAGCTTAGGACTGACCAATGACCACATATTAGCACAGTGTCAACTGCTTGTCTAAATCCCAGGATAATCACCTTAAAATGTGTTGAGTAGAAATGTAATCTCAAACAGACTTGCAGGTTTCTGGTACATATATAGCATATACACAGTCATACCAGAATGTTATGACCACCTACCTAATAATGGGAATAACCACCCTTGGCTTGAATGACACCAGTAAGATGTCATGGCATGGACTGTATTAGGTGTATTAGGTTCATTACAGAAGTTAACAGGTCCACTGTGATGTGTCAAGCACTCACCAGAGTCAGTACCCTCTGCCGTCACTGGCCCATTGGTCACAACTGTTACGATGTTGAAAGGCACTCGATGTATGAGAAGGACCTGAGTGAGTGTGGTACAGAGGTCAGGGGAAGTTTATTCCACCACCCAAGGGCCAAAACATTAAAGCATTGAGTCCGAGCCTTACAGACATGCTTTGATTTTACGAAAGGACATGTCAAGAGCTTAAAAGTCAAGGACCTACGATGCCATCGAGGTGTGTAATTCTGGACAAAGGTACAAACATAGTGAGGACCTGAGCCCTTTAATGTCTGGAACATGAAAACTAGAGCCTTGTGTCACAGGAACCAGTGGAGTGATCTCAAGACAGGAGTCACATGAGAGAACTTTAGACATTTATAGATTAGATGAGCTGCAGCATTCTGAATGCCCTGTAGAGAACAAATGGCATGGAAATGGAAGGAAAGCCTGCAATGAGGGAACTGCAGCAGCAGAGTCTGGAGATGACTAGAGCTTGAACAAGAAGTTGAGCAGCCTCTACAGTCAGGAAGAGTCACATTCTTCTGATGTTGTAAAGGAGGAATTTACAGGATCTGGAAATGGTCAATTTATTTAAGCAGTAATATACGAGATGAGATAGATTCAACTTTTTGTCAATGTGATTTGCACACAACAGAATATGACCTTCACATTTAATCCATCTGTGCAGTGATACACACACACACACTAGTGAACACACTAAGCTGTAAGGACATGTGCCCGATGTGGTGGGCAGCCCTATACATGGCGCCTGTGGAGCAGATGGGGGTTTGATGCTTTACTCAAGTGGATTGAACGGTCACAAGATCAGATCCCTAATCACGAGACCACGGCTCCCCCCCCCCCTAATAAACATGATTATAACATTTTCATACAAGTTTAAATCCATGTTTATAATGCTTTATGAATGTGTGTTATGAATGTGTTCATATAGTCTTATAGACAAGACGCTCATAGAAAGTATTACTGTTGCATTTGCCAACCCTTGTCAGAGTGGTCTTTGTGACAGCTGACAACTATTGGGCTAAACCTTCATAAATGCAGGTGAATGTCAGTTATAATGACATTAGAGAGTCATACAGGAACTCAGAAACTACAAATAATTGACCAGTATATGTACATATAATTGGTTGTCTATGAAGATGCTTCTGTTACTGGATCATAAGTTTATGTAGGCCAATGAATCAGAATGAATCTATTAGTCCATTACTACTGGTGAGCTTAACAATCCTAACCTCACAATCAACTCAAAACCTAATCCTAACCTTCACCCTGGCACTAATCCTAATCCTAACCTCTAACTTAACCCAAAACCTAATCCTTTGCCAGTGCTGATCAGAGTGGTGTTTGTGACAGATGGGCTAAAGCTTTATAAATGTAAGTGAAAGTCAGTCATAATGACAAGCTCATGTAGAATGTATTATAAACATGTAGTATAAACAGTACCCAGTATCTTCATTTTAAACTCAGTTTGATTTGAAATCTAAAGTGCTGGAGTCTAGAGCCAGTCTTGTCATGTGAAAACAAAGTCTTTGTCCAGTCAGCTATGGGCCACACCGACGGTGCACAATAAAGACAACAAGGACATGAGACATAAAAAGTTTAGGTGCCTCTCTGTGCCTGCTCAGAGACCAATTATAGGTGAGTCTGAAGCAGTTGGCATGCTGCACGCACACACACACACACACACACACACACACACACACACACACACACACACACTTTCTCTTTCTTACCTAGATACTATCCACAGCACGCATGCACATACACACACTATTTAAAGTAATGTTTGACATCAAACAATAAGCAGAATATTCAGTATATTCTTAGATTGCAGTGATACATACCAGCTGTTTTAAGATTTTACTTTAATAACCAGAAGAATAAAGCTCACAATAGTGTGAAAAAGTGCATATTTATTATTGAAACAC
The DNA here is from genome assembly GCA_036984385.1 of Crenuchus spilurus. NCBI lineage: Eukaryota > Metazoa > Chordata > Actinopteri > Characiformes > Crenuchidae > Crenuchus > Crenuchus spilurus. The sequence continues at coordinate 5,618 of BRDA01023882.1, forward strand.
AAATGTCAGAGACTGCACAGAGACATTTGCTGTTTGAGGGTTCATGGAGAAATGGAAGGTGAGTGCTGGATTTAGTTCCTCATTCAGTTTATATGAATGTGTTGACCTTGTACTTTTCATCTTTACATCTTCAGAACACTGGACCACGTGCCTGGTCTTGTTAATGCTTTCGACTCTTGCCTGAAAAAGCCGTTTTACACCTCTAAGAAAAAGCAGAAGCATAACTGAAGGCTCATAAGTAACATTCTACATGTCCTTGTGCACTTACTGCTATGAGAATATGATGCAGCCCCTACATTTATTATCACATTTAAATCTGTATTGATGCTAGTTTTGAAAACTTTTTAATATGCCAGAACATCTACACATGGCACATTTGATTCACATTTCATTTTGACCTATGCAGCTGTAAGGGTGGTGCTGTACTCTTATACATCACAGAAATGCTCAGAAACATGATCCAAAACTTATACTACTGTAAACACTGTGTTTACAATTACATTCAAAAAGGTAAACTGTCATATATTTTATATTCATTACAGATAAAGAGACACATTTTAAGTCTTTTTGTTTGAATGCTGATAAGGTATGAATAGTAATTACTCCAAATGAAATCATTTGAGATTATGGATTTCTGGGCTAAAATCCAAACTGATAAAGAGTAAAACAAAAAAGGATGAAATATTACTTTGTGTAGTGAATATTAAATATACAAAGGAACATTTTAACATATGGACTGTTTCCCTTTTTGAATTAAATAATGAACAACATTTTTACAATATGCCGTTTTTTTGGCACTCTGTATCTCTGTGGTTTCTCCTGTGATAACAATGAGATCAGATGAGTACAACTGAGACTTTAAGTCTTCTGTTGGGACAGGAATCTTAATATAAACTCAACAATTTCTGAAGTATTCTCAGTGTTTTTGCTGTGAGTAATGATTATAATGTTCAGCTGGACCAGAAGTATCACACGTCTCTTTTTTTGTCTTATGCTATTGCTCCCATGAACATTTAAGAGAATTTGCATTCTGCAAGTAATACACTGTTCTCTGAAATGTTTCTGACCCTTTTTTGGGATAAAACTTCAGAGGCAAATGGCAAAAGTGGTAATTTGTTCAGTATTGTGATACATGGACCTCATTATTTATGCTGGTATTGCAACCTGTGTGCTTGATCTGAATATGTCTCAAAGAATGACAAATTGTGTAGTAAAGTAAGAATTAGTTTTGCAGGTGCAGAAACAAATTGTCCTTTGCTTTGTTTATTCAGAGAGTGCCTCAGGGATTAGTTCTTGGTCCAGTCTTTTTCTTAATATACTGGCCTCTTCTTGGCTAAATCATTAACTGTCTCATTTCTCATTGTTTCACAGGTTTATGTTAGCACTAAATCTACTAGTGTTTTCTCATCTTCACTGACACCATGTGTCTGACGTTAAGTACCAACAGAATGGCAAGATTCTCAAAGTGCATATCAAAAAGCCACATGTAACACAGTAACAATGCATAGAACTGTACAAATCAGCATGTTTTAGTTTGAGATTTTTGATCATGTGTAAAAGGTGTCACACCTCATGTCATGTAATCCTGTCTTATGTATGTCTCTCTAAGTCTCCACCCTTCTTTCCTCAGTGTTTTCACCTGTCGTATTTCATCTGTGTTTCATCTGTTACGTATTTATAAACTCTTGTGTCTCAGTTCTGGGTGGGAGTCATTGTCTGTAGTTAGGTAGCCTTATTAGTCTGTATGTTCATGTTTATTGTGCTTAGATTCACTTTATTAAATAATATTCAGCCATCTCTCTGTGTGTGTTCACCTACCTGTTTCTCAGTATCCCTAGCATTACAATAGGTCAAGAAGCTCATAATTTAAAATAACTTATCTTGTAAATAATGGCCTTTAATCATGTACAAGCACAGTATATCACAATAGAATATACAAAAATGAACTGCTAATAATATTGCTCTGTTATGGGGAGAGATTTGGAAAAGGTTAAACCAACACATATATACTTCACTACTTATCCATCCATCAATTCATCCTTTACCTTCCCCTTCTCACAGTGAGTCCCCTACCCCTTTACCAGGCACAGGGCAGGGCATTACACTATGAAAGCTAAACGCAGGACAGGGTGCCAATCCACTGCTGGGCACACACACACAAATACCATTTTGACCATGTCACCTGACCTCCACCTTTTTAGATTGTAAGAGGAAACCAGAGACATAGAAACTCCAAACAAGGCCTCAGTGCTGAGGCAAACTTGCTAACCACCAAGCCTCTGTGTACTTGTAATTATTATTAGTTGTATTTATTATAATATTAGTTAATAAGTACTTACAGTCCAGACAGATAACTTTTAAAACTTTTCTTAAAGATGATTAAGTTCACATAAAGCCTTAATACACTAACCCTCTCAAAAACCAACAAGACAGTATAAACTCTAAATGTCGACTAAGCCTAGATGTGCTGAATGTTTTGCTTTCTTTGTAAATTCTTTATTTTGTGCTAAAAGCTGTCAGAGTTACTTATTCAGACTCTGTGAACTGGCCTTGAGGTTTAAAAAATGAAATATTTTATTTATTTATTCAAGTAGTTAGTTTTCGCACATCAGTGTGTGTGTGTGTGTGTGTGTGTGTGTGTGTGGGTGAAGTGAAATATTACATGCAGGCAACACTTCACAGTAGAGGATGGTTTATAAAGCTACAGGACACCTAAATAAACTCATTATTACAACTGACATAAACCTACATAAACACTGAAATGGGCACATTACAGAAACATCTATGTTGAGTGTTTTCACTCTGTTGCAGTGAGATTGTTTTCATAGACTGGATGTGTATCTCTAAGAAATTGTGTAGGTGAGTTTAGCATTTAAAACCTGCAATTTATTTGAACTGTCAGTTCCACCTTAAATGAGGCAGCAGTTACATTCATGCCTTAGATATAATAAGCTCCTCTCCCCTCACTCACAAGCTTCAGACTGCTTGTCTGCTTGTGTTTGTGAGGTGTGTGTTTCAGCTCACAGTGTTGAGCTGAAGGACACTTTCTGCTTGCAGTCTGAACACAAGCCCAAGCCCAGAATCCCACCATCAGACATGATGACACAGCAGGAGAGAGACACACAGAGATGTTTTCATGTTGACACAGCAGGCACTGCCATCCAATAAAGATCCTCCTTCTCTTTCTCTCTTATATTGTTCTGCTCATCTGCCAAGTCTCTTTTTACAGTCTCTCTCTCTATCTCTCTCTCTCTCTCTCTCTCTCTCTCTCTCTCTCTCTCTATCTCTCTCTCTCTCTCTCTCTCTCACGCACACACATTTGTTTCTGTGAATTATGGGGACATGACAGACTTAGTCAAATCTTAAAACCCTAACCCTAACCCTAAACATGTCTTCACCTTAAAATGTCATGAATTATGTTGCAGGGACTAGCATGAGTGTTTAAGCAGGTTTTATGGTCCCCATTACATGGCATAAACCTGGTACATACACACAAACACACTTTGGTAGTACTATACTAGTGAGGACATTTCATTCACTTGTGTAATACTGAATAAAAATAAACATAAACCTAAACTTAAACTTAATCAGAGCTTGTGTGCTTTTAATTTTTCCAAAACGTGTTTGTAATGAAAATGACTGATTTGTTGTGAGGTCCAGCAAAATGGAAGATAAATATATCTTACGAATTTGCAATTTTTTTAAAGATATATCTAATTTTTAGATAAATGATTGGTGGCCTAATATGTTTGTACAATAAGCCAAAAATGCACAAAAATTCACCATGCAATCAACAATACTATCAATAATTATCAATACCAAACTATCAATAATCTGTATTGATAAGCAGTATCAGTATCAATATTGGTATAATTTTTTTTACAGTACTCATCCCTACACCCTTCTACACTGCAGAGCAACTCAAACCATTTCCAAACAGCTACCTTCAGATCTAGCAGTAGTCGATCTGTGGCCCTTATGGTCAGTCTACAATTCTTAATTTCCTAAAACGAAATAAGGGGTTTTGTGCATATGTTCCTGCATTATGCATTATGAAAACATTCCACAGGGATATGAATAAATGAATGTGGATATCATTAAGGCAGGTCGTAGGTGTGGGAAGCCTTAAGAAACTTGGCCCAGAACAGGAGGAGGAGAATAAGCAGTCAGTTTGATAAGTTAGAACTGGAATGATAGAGTGAGTCATAGTGAATTAAACGAAGCTGTGTCATCCGCTTCGGCCCACACAGATCCTGAAAACCCACCGTAATGGCCACTCTTCCTGACGAGGGACGCAGGACACAGACCTGCCCACTGCACTCAACTAAAAGAGGTGGCAGCAGCTCTACCTGTGCACTGAAAAACAAAAGCTAAGCTGTCCGTATAAACCAGTTTAATAACAGCACAATCCTGTAAATACAGATACTATATAAGAACAATTACATTTTTTAACTGCTTTAAAAAAACAGTAGAAATTACACTGCTACTGTAATATGCACACTGCTTCTGAAAAACTGGATCAATCAGTTAATTATAATTTTGAGAAACTAAAATAAAAAAAAAAGCTTGAAATATGTCACTTTATATGTCATGAAATGAAAATATCAGAGTTTACCTTTTTGAATTAAATTAAGAACAATAATGAATAAATATATATAATGTATATATTATTATTATTATTATTATTATTATTATTATTATTATTATATATATGCCACTCTAAAATGACCAGCCACCTGGACAGGTGCTGAAACAATTAGTTTGCCTAACCAAATAATTTCTGCACAGACTGTCAGAAACCATCTCAGTGAAGCTCATCTGCATGCTCATCGTCCTCATCAGGGTCTCTGTCTGACAGTAGTTTGTCATTGTAACCAGCCAAATAAAACTGCACACTTTAAAGTGGCCGTTGACTGTGACCAGCCTAAGGCGCACCTGTGCAATAACCGTGCTGTCTAATCAGCATTTTGATATGCCACAAGTGAGTTGGTGTATTATCTCAGTAAAGGAGAAGTGCTCACTAACTCAGATTTAGACACATTTGTCAATAATATTTGAAAGAAAAAGACCTTTTGTGAACATAGAAAAAGTCTTAGCGCTTTGAGTTCTGCTCATGTGAAATGTGAGCAAAAACAAAAGTGTAGTGTTTATATGTCTGTACAGTGTAGTTGAATGAGAAGAGATGAATGAGTATAAGAGGGGAGAAAATTGTGAGAACTTAGGGAGCTTGGGCAGAGAAAATATGCTGGGGGGTATGAAGCTTATAGTTTATTGCCACTGTTTGTTGTGCAGTTTAAATTATAAGAATGTAAAGCATTTTGAATGTGAAAAGGCATCTTTTACAGTGTGCAGTCAGAGAGAACACAGCAGATGTGCAGAAGACAAAAGCTGCTGAAGTGCAAAGAGTGAGACGATATTCAGAAGAGATGAAGCTATTAATGTGAGAATGAAAACTGGACCTTTCTGATCAGCTCTCACTTACAAAAAGAAATAGATGTAAAATGAACACCAACACGACTGAACTGGTCTGAGCTGCACCCGTCCATCTCTCCACTGTCTGCTGCTTCATCACTATCTCATTTGCTCTCTGTCTCCCACTATCACTCTGTCTTTACACTCACCAACCCTTTCATTCCATCTCCCCACTTTATGTTTCTCTCCCTCTCTCTCTCTCTCTCTCCCTCTCTCTCTCTCTCTCTCTCTCTCTCTCTCTCTCTTTTCTCTCACTCACTCTCCTTTCTCTCTCTCTCTCTCTCTCTCTCTCTCTCCTTTCTCTCACTCACTCCCCTTTCTCTCACTCACTCTCCTTTCTCTCTCTCTCTCTCTCTCTCCCTCCCTCTCTCTCCTTTCTCTCTCTCTCTCACTCACCCACTCACTCTCTCCTTTCTCTCACTCTCTCTCTCACCCACTCACTCTCTCCTTTCTCTCACTCACTCTCCTTTCTCTCTCTTTCACTCTCTCCTTTCTCTCTCTCACTCTCTCTCACTCTCTCTCTCTCTCTTTGACTTATTCACTCTTTCCTTTCTCTCTCTCTTTCTCTCTCACTCACTCACTCCTTTCTCTCTCTCTCTCTCTCCTTTCTCTCTCTCTCACTCATTCACTCTCTTTTCTCTCTCTCTCTTTCACTCATTCACTCTCTCCTTTCTCTCTCTCTCTCACACTCTCTCCTTTCTTTCTCTCTCTCTCTCTCTCTCTCTCTCTCACACACACACACTCTCTCTCCTCTCACTCATTCACTTTCTATTTTCTCTCTCTCTCTTCTCTCTCTCTCTCACGCACTCACTCTCTCCTTTCTCTCACTCTCTCTCTCTCTCTCTCCTTTTTCTCTCTCTCACTCTTTCACTCTGCTTTCTCTCTC
>BRDA01023885.1:0-10156 GCA_036984385.1 Crenuchus spilurus
TGTCTCTCTCTCTCTCTCTCTCTCTCTCACACTCAGTCTCTCTCTCTCTCTCTCTCTCTCTCTCACTCAGTCTCTCTCTGTGTCTCTCTCTCACTCAGTCTCTCTCTCTCTCACTCAGTCTCTCTCTCTGTCTCTCTCTCTCTCAGTCTCTCTCTCTCTGTCTCTGTCTCTCTCTCTCACTCAGTCTTTCTCTGTCTCTCTCTCTCTCTCTCAGTCTCTCTCTCTTTCTGTAAAGCTTCCTTTATCACACTAGCAGTTCTATGAGTACAGTGCAGCTTTATGTTCCCACTTGCTCTGCTTGTCTCTTGTCATTCCTGAGATGCTAACCATCATCTTCTACACAGAATACTTATTTTTATCTCTCCTCTCTGTATCTGCCTTTTTCCTAATTCACATAAACACACATACTCTCTTTCTCATACACCACACACACACACACACACACACACACACACACTGTTGAGATCATTTTTGCGCTAGTCTGCTGACCTGATGGTGTCATACACTGATTCAGTGCAAGTTCACCCCATCTCCTCTAAATAAAACAGAAAAAGACAGAATGAGGTTATTTATAGGCCCGTCATGTATTCAGGGCTATAGGGCAGCAGTATCTGGACGTGTCCATCTTCACTGTGACATCTACGTCCTGTTCACAGTCTAACGTCATTTTCTGTAAAAGCAACAAGAAGACAGTGGATTCCCGGCATCATATCGTGGAGTTTGTGTTAATAATAACAAAGTATAACATTTATTTCTGAGACATTTCTTTCCGTATTAAGATCTAACGTGACAGTTAAATGTTTTACACAGCTTAGTGTTTACTGTTAATAATACCAAACTGTCCAAATCCATCACATTGGCTTCTTAAATGGTTCTTAGCATGGATGTTTGGTTCCATTAATGAGTAGATCTGTTTCTCTGTAGACTTGTTTGCCTCCTTTCACCCTGTACTTAGTAGTCAAGACCCTCCTTCACTTGTGCTCACAGGATGCTGTTGACTAGTCTACACCACCACCACATCAGTGTCACTGCAGTGCTGAGAATGATCCACCTAAATAATACCTGCTCTCTGGAAGTCCTGGCCATTGAAGAACAAATTATTTGATGAACTACAAAGTGCACCTATATGTCCAGTGGAGAGAAAATGGACAATGAGTGTAAATACAAGGTATGTGTACCTAATGAAGTGGTCTGTAAGTGTATTTGTTATAGTTAAATAGATTAAGCTATGCACTCACTAGTGTATTTCCCGAAAACGCTGCACCACATTCATTTAGTTACATAACTCTTCATCTTCACTTCCCGATAGAAGCCATAGAGGTGCGAGGCTCATACCCAGACACACTCCGCCACACTTCCAAGAACACTTGAAAGCATCCTGTGAGGTAAAGGATGCTGGAATACGCCCACCAGCAGACAAATATTAACATGAGCTGCATGAGCATCTACCAGCACATTCATTTCGAGCCACCGCCCTCTTCATTAGACTGTTCAAAACCACTCAGTGTCACAAAATCTCAGGTTATATAAACAGCAGCGCTTGTTTCAGACTCTGAGACACGAGTACGTCAGGATGGCTTCCTTTAATGTTGGCCTGATGGGTACAACATTCAGAGTGTTTACTCGTCCAGCAAATATTTACTCATTACGCACTTGGGAGCGCCTGATTCGGGTAGTCGGCGTCGGCCAGATAAATTGACCCAAATGGGACGCGACCTCGCGAACTTTTGTCCACATCTGCATGCCCAAATAACATCCTCCCTGCAAGCATTCTGCATGGCGCTTGAGTGTACACTGATGCATTATGGGTCGAGCAGTTCTCACGTAAACAAATGCTGGCATGGTTTGATACATTTCTTAAAGGGCTGTTACTGCCAATGTGCTGTTAAAAGTCCAAACAAAACATATACAAACATTAAGCGGCAAAAGCTGTGATGTCACAAAAACATCATTTACATATTCATCCTACAGCCCTGCCCATTCATGTAGAGTACAGTGTTTGTTAGCCTCCTTTCACCCTATTCTTCAATGGCCAGGACCATCACAGAGCAGGTATTATTTCAGATGTGGATCTTTCTGCAGTGACACTGATGTGGTGGTGGTATGTTAGTGTGTCACACACAGCAGATCCATTCAACAGGTCTTGACTGTACACAGTCATGGCTGCTTAAAATCACTTTAAACAGAGGTGATGGGAAAAGTGGTAAAAATGACACAATCTTGGGACAGTAAAGTTCGATCCCCGGCAAGAAAAATGTGTGATCTTGCTGCTCACTAGTGTGTGTGTGCTGTGCTCACTAGTATTTGTGTATTCACCCCAGATCAAGTTAAATGCAGCGAGGAATTTCCATACAGGGATCAATAAAAAGCATCTCTCCTCTACAAATCCCTTAATCCCATCATATTTACATATTTCCCCACTGACCTCAGAGCCAAGACATGTTGGGATATAAAAAAATGTGCTTAGTTTAGAACTGGAGCTCCAAAACAAACACTAGAACTCAATAATCACCCAACAGTTTCTGTAAGAATATATAATCAAAGCAAGATCCAAATCAGTTAAGGATTCATAAGGAAGTGAACTTTGTAGGGTCGCCACAGTGATGGTGTACCGAGAATGGACTTCTGGTACATTGAGTGTCTCCCAATGGCATAACAATGGTGCACCACAGGCTACTGATGCTAGAGGGGAACTAGGACTCTAACAAGTGGTACAAAGCTGTCAACAGTTGACCAATTAACCAACTAATACAGTCCTAATGCTAACTAATGCTACTACGTCTCGGTAGCCTCTTTAGAGCCAAAGGTGGTAATTCCCACTATTAGGTAGGTGGTCATTATATTCTGATATGACTTTTTATGCACTAATTTATATGAGGAAGATCTGAGAAATTACAAGGTAAATTACATGGAGTTATTATTATTATTATTATTATTATTATTGTTATTATTATTATTGCTAATAGGTACCAATTAGTGCTCTATCATGTGTGTAAGTAATCTGAAACAGATTGGTGTGGTATTTGTCTCTGTATTATGTACTGCTACCTATAAACATGGACAAAAAGTACAGCCAAAGTTCCATGAAGGATGTTATGACTGCTTTTAGAAATACAGTACTGGGTAAAAAGTCAGAGATTACCGTAATGGCTGTCACTGAAGGTCTCTTTAGAAGGTTTTTGGGTGATTTTAGTTCTTATTGATTGTAAAACATGTTAAGTTCAAAGGCCTGTTAGTGTGAGAACCCAGAGTGAGTGTTTTGGCATCTGTGTTACGTGGTACTCCCTGGACTTTGGCACCATACATGTGGTCATTCGGGCTTTGTGTTTTGCAGTGTTCCCTGAAAAGTGCATGCAGGGAGGATATTTTTAGCACTGCATCTGCGCACGCAGCAGGTCATACTGGATAAGAGCTCAGATGTACTGCAAATCCAAAGCACAATAGTGCCCATAGAAAGTTCAGATCCAAATAGGTTTGACATTCTGCCCCCTAGCTGTGGCCTAAGGAAGTGCAGCAGGAAGGTTACCTTCAAGTACACTGATGGAAAATATTGTGATACCTGTTCAGTTATCATTTCTGCTGAACTCAAGGGTGTTTCAAAAAGAGTGTATGCTGTTTTTGTTGGAGTAATTGTCTCTGTTTAAGAAATACAGTGTTTTCAATACATGGTCAGTGTCAATTCCATATGGATTCTAGCCAAATCTTCACATGGCAGATCTTTTCTGGCCTCCCTAGCAACTAAGGCCATATCCAGCCCCACTGGCACAGTTAATGCATGCTCAGTGCTACTGATCGCATCTACAAGTCCAACCCTTAATAAGTTATTTGCTTAAATTAAACACCAAACACTCTTTATAATGCACTTCCCTAACCAACCTGTGCTAACCACCAACATATATGACATGCTGTATAAGGGCAAAAGTATTGGGACACCTGCTCATTCTTCTGAAATCAAGGGTATTAAAACATTTATCCTGCTTTTGTTGGAGTAACTGTCTATTGTCCAGGGATTGCTTTTAACTAGATTTTGGAGCATTGCTGTGAGGATTTGATTGCATCCAGCAATATGAGTGTTAGTGAGGTCACCACCTCATCCCCAATTCATACTAAAAGTACTAGATGGAGCAGAGAACACAGTGCTTCTGCTCCAAAGCTCAATGCACGGGGGATTTACACCCTTCTAGTCAACACCTGGCATTAGACATGGTGCCAATAGGTTCAGGTTTAGTCCTATTCTGTTGACAATACTTCTCTACAGGGACTGTGTGTGTGTTTGTACATCTGTCAACTTAAAGTACCTGAATGCATTAATTAGAAGGATTGTCCACAAACATTTGGACATGTAGTGTACTTTATAGATGTCCTGTTATGTCAATTAATAAACATCTGACAGCCAATCAGTAAAGAGAAAAATCTCCTGCAGGATGTAACTTTTATTAAATTGAGTTGTTAACTGATATCACTGTTGTAGATACCATACGTCTCACCATCCATCCAGAGAACTGCTCACAGCAACATCTATTCCTCAAATTCAGAGCTTAATTACTTTCTTCCTTTCTATGATCCACATAAAAGGGAGGAGTCATATGAAAGATGTAAACCTCTTCTTTCTACTCAAGTTATTCATTTCTGACTATTGTGAGCTGCTAATTAAATATTCTGCTTCAAATGATTGTGTTGTATCTTCAGCTACAATAAGTATTGATTTGGGCCAATATCTGAGTCCCAAACAAATAGAACTGAGGACTGTTGTGCTGTCCTGCTGAAAGGCGCCCTCTTGTGGCACAAATATAAGTTGTCAGATGAACCTACATAAAGACCCTTCAGTGCTGTGCAGCCTGACGTAAATTGTTTCTTGGAGTAAAAGTCTAAAGGCTCATGTGTTAGATGTAAAATGCAAGCATGTGTTATTATATTACAAAACAAACATATTTTCTTTTAGGATCTAATAACCAGAGAGACCAGTGCATGGATAATACTGTCTTCCTGGTACAGGTCAGGAGCCTAAAAGCTGCAAAATGAAGCATCTGAAAGGAAAGGAATGACTAATTCCTATGTAAGGAGAAATATAATAATCTAGCTGGGATGAGGAAAATCTGTCTGTGCACTCGTTCTGTATGCTCTTTGTGGGAGGTGATGCTGGCAGAGCTGCTACATCCTCCAAACAACCACCAAACAACCTGAATATTTCATTCATAAGCACAACAGCGTAATAAATATTTTACTAAAATTCAAATTTAAATTACTGTGGTGTGTGCAGTAGAGTTGCACCAAGAATCTAAAATATTGAAACATTTCTATAAGTAAATTTGGCAAACAATTCTGTACTGTAACCAGTGGTGAATGCTGGTCTTTCAAGGAGGGGAAGCTCAATTTCGGGCTACATCATAAAATGTGTCGGTTTATTTATATGTAAATTCTACCCTCCATTCCTTTTCAAGAAAATGATCTGTGACCCTGTTGTACCAACAAGGCGTCTTTTCCAGGGACTTGACTAGTGTCCTCTCAATGGCCAGCAGAGCTAGGCTTTGGCCTTGGCTCATGGTGTTGCAGGTCTAAGACTTGAACCGCTTTAACAACAGGAGAAGCTCTTTACTGGCGCGAGGCTAGTGTGAAGTGTGTCCGCCTGTGAGTGCTACCGCTGGACAGAAACTGTGATAAAAGTCAGAAAGAGTGATAGAAGTCAGTCTCCAAACACAAGCAGCTACAAAAAAACACCAGAAATAGAAGCTCGATTTGTCGCTAGTCGTTTTTAACAAAGAAAATGCCGCTAAGAGGATTAGGAAAGTCTTTGGTTCAACTTAGAACAGAATGAAAATTAAAAACAATGCTCCACGTATGTTTACACAAAAAGATCACTGATTCACTCATTTAGCTGTCAATCAAAAAGGGATTCAGCCTCAGACACATCATCCAATCATCATGCAGAAGCTGAGCGTCCGGGCCAGCCGAGGCCAGCCCACTGCCCCATAGACCCCCAGAGACGCTGAGTGTCCGATGGGCGGGACAAAGCCCGGCAATTATCCAATGACTCGTCTCGTTTCGCTGCACGCTTTGCTTTGCCATTGAAGTCTGTGGACGCTGAGCATCCACACTGTTTAAAGCGCTGTGAAGCTGCGGGAATGAGTGAGAGGAAAGCCGCGTCGTTACCAGTGATAAGAAGCTGATTCTGAACAAAAGATGAGCGAGTTGTAGCGCATATTTAGTCAATGACATGTACACACAACAGTATATTATTGATCACTTATTTTTTGACATTTTAGGGGAAGCTGAGCTTCCCTTCCAGTCTTAGAGCATCCGCCACTGTACTGTACATATGTGTGTGTGTATATATATATATATATATATATATATATATATATATATATATATATATATATATATATATATAATGTGTTGCTTATTTTGACAGTATTTTACTGCCTTTTACTGTATTCTGTATGAATTACAGATATTACATTTGAACAGATATGTTATCTAAACAGTAGAAATGTACAAATGTGTCTGTTCTATCAAATAAACATTTGGTGTTAAAGACAATGATGAATAATTTAATTTACAGCCTATAGAGTTTTGATTTGAGTCAAGTATCATGATACTGCACTTGGTATTGGTATCAAAATCTAAATTCTGGAATAATAACAACCTTATTGTGCAATCTTGTTTTTACAGAGAGAAAATCATTATTTACTATTTTTGACATTATTTTATCAGAAGAAACGTATGTGCAGATGTGTAGGTTTCTGTGACATCACAAAAGAGAGAATTAGAAATAGGCTGTTTTTGTGCCACAATGTTTACATATACCTTCAATCGTTTGATATAAGAAAAGCCAGGAAAAAGGCTTTCTATGATGTGGGCTCATTAGTGAAGCAAAGAGCACCAACTAAAACTGCTTTAATTTATGATGTGAATATGTATCTACTACACCAAATAAAATACATCAAGGTAATCCTGACCAAAAATCAAAGATTTGTGCTAGCTGCATTAATGTTCAAGCATCTGATACATGTGATTCTCCAGTGATTTGCTAAAGATCACATGGACAAGCCAGAAGAGCAATGTTTATGTGGACAGAAGAGGCCAAAATTAAGCTTTCTGATTTAATTGAGAAGTGTTGGTCGGAGATAAATAAACACTGCATTCCAGCCTAAAAACCTCATCCTGTCTGTGAAACACGGTGGTGGTAGTATCATGGTTTGGAACTGTTTTGCTGCATCTTTGATGGAACAATGAATTCTGAATTATATCAGCTAATTCTAACGGAAAATGTCAGGACATCTGTCTGTGAGCTGAATCAAACGAGAGGGTGGGTCATGCAGCCAGACAACAACCCTAAGTCATTCCACTAAAGAATGGTTAAAGAAGAATAAAGCTAATGTTTCAGAATGGCCAAGTCAAAGTCTGGACCTTAATCTAATAAAAATGTTGCAGAAGGACCTGCAGTGAGCAGTTAATGAATTCCTCCAAGCTGATGTGCAGGACTGGTCAACAGTTATTGGAAACATTAAGTTATTACAATTGTGCACTTATTACAACACACTAGATAGTTCACATACATTTGTAACTCCCAAACATGTATTATTGGATCATTTTCTGCAACAAATAAATGACCAAATCCTATATTTTTGTCTCATTTGTTTGATTTGGTTCTCTTTATCCACTTGTAGAACTTGTGTGACAATCTGATGAAGTTTAAAGTCACATTTATGCAGAAATACACAACATTTATAGGTTTCACAAACTTTCAAGTGCCACAATACATCCTTCCTCTTGGTTCCTGTGAAGGAAACAGCCAGAGAAGAAAAACGGAGCCTGGAAAACCAACCACAGCCGCAGAAACAAGCCGAGATACATAATTATCAAATAAAGATGCCTGGTTTGGTATTGTAGCCATCTGGTTCTTATTCACAGCGATGGAACAAGAGCTGAAACATGGCCTTCTCACGGTTAATAATACAGAACCGTAAAAAATGTTCTTCTTTCAGATTAAGTGTACTGTTCTGTTCTAACAGAACAAGCTGGTACACTTTTCTCTTTTCTCACCCTTAAGTCCACCCCATCACTTCTGTATCCAAACTTCACAAGACTTCTCCACATAGGCTGACTGACGGGAGACATTAGACTGCATAATAAACAAATTAGATCAAATTTTAGTCACAGGGCAGTAAGCAAACATTACAATGTCTCAAAATATTAATAATCACTTTCATTGACAACATTAACACTCAAAACATGTAATCACACTGCTGGTTCAAGATCTCAAAGCATAAAAATAGTGTCACGGTAAGTATTGTCATCTCTGTCTGTCGTCTCCACCTGCCTAAAATGCTGGGTTGAAACTCTAAGCTAGTTTATTTTTAATGTTGATAGACTGATTATAAACAGAAATATGGCAAAGAAGCAGCCAGCAATCCAGATCAAATGGAGGCCTCCATGTTCTAGATAAAACCCAGTGGAAGAAGTCAACTGGTTGGGCTCAAATGCAGATAGGAAAGGGGCAGGTGGGGATTTAAACTAGTGCCATGTAGAACAAAAAGCATGGTACCTGCTGTCACCAGCAGTTGAGGTTCGCTGAAGAGGCTACCATGCAATCATCACCAAACACGTGCACCAGAGAAACAGATATCATGCTCTATCAGGTGCAACAAAATGTTTAAACCACAGCTACAGATAATAACAGCTGATGGTTGGCACTAGAGAAACAGAAGAGAGGAGTCCATGCCTAGTGTAAGAAGGCCCCTTACAGGTACCATAATTAAATCTTTGCATAAAATTCATATTTACATGACTATAAAAGAAGCAAGACAGGAGGGCAAGATGCCCACAAGGAAGTCACAGAACACACCAACACTGCCACCAAGTGGAAAAAAAGCCCTTACTTCTGCTTTTGGTTGTAAATAGTTGTATATAACTTCATTGACTTTCCATTTTTATCAGCATGTGTTCACATTTACAACCTCAACATTTTAAATTTCAATCTTTAAAATCATTCAGAATGTTTGTGTTTTTACAAAAAAAGGATTCAGTATGGCAAAGCTCAAAATAGTTGTCAGGTCACGTGTATTGGTGAACCTGGCATGGTAAACATATTTAACATGGTATATGAGGCAAAATCCTAAGTAAAATAGCCCAAGACACCCAATAGTTTACCTCGTTTGTTTAGTGAGTACTTCATTTTGTTGAATCAAGTGCACTGCTAATGGAACTAAACAAATCCAGGTGATGGCTGGGGAGCATCAAGGAGCACATCTGGAACTGAGAGTTCTTCAAACTTTTTTTTTTTTTTTTTGCAAAACAAGATGCTTTTATTTTGTTTTACTGCCCATCGTGTTCCATCTCACTGTTAATGAAGTTTTTAGGCCAAATTACTCTGGTTTCTATCACCACCAGTGTGAAGACTTCTGGCCTGACAAGTTCTCTAGAATGTAGTAAACCACTCTGAATGACTTTGTTTAGATCTTAGCATATTTAGTAATGCACATTTCTTTTAAACAGTGATAAAAATGAGCTAAAAATGCCATGAAAATTCAAAGTTCAAAGACCTTTAGTTGATGTGCAGTGCTGCTGTATATACAGGGCTGCTGTGTGGACTGAATTGTGAATAAACACTGTGGAAAACACAGCGGCGTGTCATGATGTACTCAGAAAGTCACATATTTCACATGCTGTCAGGGTGAAGATATTATTAAAGATAACTGCTGTGGGATTACATAACTGCTGAATATTATATGGTTTTTAGAGCCATTATTAAATTATTCCTCTCCGCTCAGAGTAAAAGACTGAAATATGATCGTTTCTTAAACCATCTGTTACATAACAGTGCATGAGCAGTGAGGCCAGAGTAGCTAACAAGTAATGGAAGCTTACAGCCCACCGATTAGCATGATGCTAACTGCTCACTTAATGCATTGTATACTTGTGGGTCCACACAGCCTGCAATGGACATTAATAGTGTGTGTGTGTGTGCGCGCGTGCATGTTTTAGAGGAGTGTGTTGGGCCTGAACACACCTGCATTCTGTCTCATTTAATTGCTTCAGCTGAGAGTGACGTTCATTCAGCTCCACTATCCCACTATCAGATATCAGGCAGGCAGGTGGGTGTGTGTGTGTGTGGGAGGGGGGGGGGTAGAGAGACAATGTGAGTGAGAAAAAG